>JAHWFP010146960.1:0-25068 GCA_023313725.1 Lithobius niger
AATTTGCTAGTTTGGAGTAACTGGAACACTTTTGGTACTGCGTTAAATTAAAAAGAAGTGATATCGATAACTCTGGAACCATTCGAGATTACGACGCGGTTCGCGGCATTTTGCTCATGATATCACTGAACATCTTCCTAGGCGTTGGTTACTATTTCAATTTTTTTAATTTTAATGATTATTGGACTTTTGCAGAAAATTACACCGTTTATGAAAAATTGGGGTTACAATTTTGAATACCGGTATCGGCAAAATTGGATGAAACCGGATCGGTAAAGTTGGTATCGGTGCAGCCTTACTGATCAGTACTACTACTTGGCTGTTAGGCCTAGGTTTGCCACTGTAGAGCTGCAATGACCGTTTGAAACTATTATCATTACTCCTTCATTCTACACTCTGTTCGGAAGTGGAATGCACTTCCAGACCAAGTTACCGTAGAGCTAGTGAGGCGGCGTTTAGGGCTGATTTTGGTGAGAGGGAGGAAGCAAACTAAGTGTCTGGCGCATGTGTGAATTTGCTGCCTTTGCTTGTTAATGATGTCGCATTTTTGATGTTGCAAAACTGTAAGCAATGTTACAGCGTAGTGAGTGGTACCGATAAAGGAAATTACTTTTTGTCTTATTATTCAATTTTTTAGTGACATTGCAATATTAACTAACCATCGCAAGAAATCAGTTTCCAATATAGGCCGTAACACGACTGCAGCAGCCATATTTTTTTTTTACTTCAGTGGAACCAACCTTCCCAATTGCTACAGTGTATTACCGAGAGGAATAACCGCGGTACAGAACAAGTAGCTGATTTATGCGCATTAACTAAATTCTCTTGACGGAATTTGTAAATAGTTTTTTACCTACAGTGGCTGCTGTGGGCTAGCTATGGCCCTGTACTCCATCCTTAATGCAAAGTAATTTTTGCCTAGGGTATTGAGTGATCAGAAAATTACATTTGTAACCCATGGTGCCCTCTAGGGGCGATATAAAGTGAGCTGGTAATTTTTTCCCTAATATGTTTATTTAGGCAGTTCTTCCAATGCCAAATTCTTGTCGGACAATCCAATGCATTTGTTTTAAATGTTTAGCTCGACAGCCTATATAGATTTGCTTAATGTTGATGGTGCATGGCCTAGCTGAAGGCAAAAGGCTATTGCCCTGTTGGTCTATTAGATAAGACAACATGTGGAGGTTGTGATTACGCAGTAGGAAACACGTGTCGTTCATCTGTATAAAATTGATTTAATTTCAGTTGGCGTATTGCCGTACCTTCCGAACTACAGTAACAGGAAATGTATGAAGGTCGTGGAAAATAACTGGTTCTCATGATGCAGGGAAATCGATGTAGGCAGGAGGTCCTGAAATTAATTTTCTTTTTTTTTTTAACACCCTAATCGTAGGCGTATCAGCTGTGAATAATTGCAAAGCTGTAAATTCAAGCAATGCATTATACTTGCTTAAGGTTATAATTTCGTGATTTGCTTCCCCGTACCTGATTTTATAAAAATGTACTTGCCGCAGTTCACTGATTAAAAATTAGAAATCAAATGTGAACTTGACGTTTACAGAAGTTAGAATTTTACTCTCAGCTGTAGGCCTAAGCTTGTTTTTTTTCCCGAATTTACCTGCTTTCATCATAGTAAGCTACTAAAAACATTGAAACCGTCCAATTATTTTAAAAAAAAAAAGCATCTTTAGATTCTGTCAATTGGCTACTTCGAAATGTTTCACAAGTGTGCAAATTTTGTAAAATAGCAAACCTAAAAAAAATTACCGGCATAGTAATAATAATTATTAAAGAAAAAAAAACTTAGCATTCTGTATTGGTTTAGAAAGATTGTTTTGCTAACTAGGAACGGTCACTGAAACATGAATGGATGAATTTTTACATTTTTATTTAGTTAAAAAAATTGTCATGTTAAGCCATGATACAAGACTTATTTTTGCTACCTCTCTACATCCACAAACCAATGCCGAAAATGATTTTCCCCACGCCCTGAGATGAGTTAGTAAAATTCAGTCGGTTTGGCTAAAGAACGTATTTCGAACAAAATTATTAAACGTGTACGGTGCTTTAAATAAGCTGATCTGACTGGCTGATGACTCAATTAACATTTATCCTTAAGTCTAACCGCTAGCTGATATTTTTTTTTACAAGTTGAAGAAATTTGGGTAATTCGGGTTCGTAAGCTGTTTTTCACAGGCAAGCCAAACAGAATCTGGTTGAAAGCAGTAAGTAGTACACACTTTCCTTAGGCTGTTTCCTGTGTGTGTGACAAATACAAGCTTTAAATTGCTTCGGCTGACTTAAGGCTCAAAGAAATTAATTTTTTTTAAATGTGCTTTAATGGGGTCAAATGCCAGGTTTGTGTGTAGTGCACAACACATCACCAGATTTTTATTGATCGCATCGTAAACCGATTCTGTGCAGAGATCTTGTGGCGTTGCCTGTAAGGTTTGAATGTTTTAATTGGATGCAAGTAGATTATCTTTTTGTTTGTGTGTGTGTGTGTGGGGGTGGGGGGGGGGGGGCGGGCTAGCCTGTGGCAGGATTCCATAAAAATAAAGGCAATTTCAGCCATTACATTGGTTAGGGAAAAAATAATCAATGGCCTACTTGACGTACTGCAAAATAGAGTAAATTGGCAAACACTGCAAATTTGCCCAGCGGCAGAAACGACACTAGTTGTGTGGGGGAGAAAATTGTTTCTATAGCTTAGTCAAACTATGATACAATGTTACAGATATGATTTAGTGGTTTTTACTAAATAAGTTTGTGATTAGCCAACCAAAAGATTATTAAAAAAAGTTCTTCGGATTGTTAATATCTGTCAAGTGACTAGAAGATGAAAATTTGAGTAAAATTTATCTGCAGCTGCCTTCCACCAGAGATGCATAAAATTCTTACTGGACAAAATTTCCCACAAAATTTTCCTACAGATTTTTCAAATTTCCGCAGCCTTTCATCATGTACGTACGCAAGCCACTTTTCAGTTAATTTCCACAGTTCCCTGA
This sequence comes from Lithobius niger, assembly GCA_023313725.1. Taxonomy (NCBI): domain Eukaryota; kingdom Metazoa; phylum Arthropoda; class Chilopoda; order Lithobiomorpha; family Lithobiidae; genus Lithobius; species Lithobius niger. Next base: position 3,009 of record JAHWFP010146960.1, read on the forward strand.
AATTTCCCGGGAACCTCGTTCTAGCGTTCTGGCATATTCGGCACACCTGCTTTCCACTTTGTCATCCTCAGATTTTGCTACGGACTGCTAATATATTACATCACTGTAATATATAGTATACTGTATTATAGTTTGCAGGCATAATATTGTTTAGATATTTACTCCTTTCACAGCAGACGCCATACTTTTACGCACCTCTCAAAATAGCGAAAACCAGTCCACAATTTTCACAAATTTTCGACAGCTTTGAGAAAAAATTTAGTTAAAAATTTTTCTTCTGCTGTTTTCTTCAGGTGATAAAGAAATAAAAATACTAGTTACATCGCACTGTACTGTCCGACGCCGATTTGAACAAAGTGTGTGCATGCGTAGCCTATGAATGCACATGCTTTTTTCAAATCAGCGTCGGACCGTACAGTGTGACGTAACTAGTATTTTTATTTCTTTATCACCTGAAGAAGACATTAAGAGAAATATTTTTAACTAAAATATTTTTTCAAAGCTGTCGAAAATTTGTGGAAATTGTGGACTGGTTTTCGCTATTTTGAGAGGTGCATAAAGTATGCTGTCTGCTGCGGAATGTGAATCAATTGACTCTCAAAGTAATCGCAGCCATTATGCTATATTTCGAGATATTTACTCGTATCCAATTCAACCCTTGGTGCAACAAATTTTGTTATCCTTTCTAACTTGAGTTGTACTACGTATCGTTATTAATCTGCAAATTTATGACATTTTTTCAGAATTGTTGGAAGAATGGGACCACGGCCAAGAAACATTACTTGAAGGCTTGACCTTTTATGTAAAATATTTAGGAAGTTGCTTAGTCGAAAGCCCTAGTGGTGAACAGTCGACGGCAGAAGCGATAAAAAATATTATTACAATGGTGAGTGAATTATTGTGGTTCAATTTGTTCTGGTTACTCAGGGTAATCCAAAGAAGTGCAAAACAGGGCAAAGCCTGGTTTAACTGGCCTGAAAAATTGTTGACAAGTAAACCTTAGCTTGGCTTGCAAAAATTGTCCAGTTCTGCATCATTGATTGGATGCTTCGGCCAAATATAGAGCAATTTGTCACGCAGGTTTGTCATTGATTTTACAGTTGCTTCCAGGAATGGATTTGGAATTGTAGGTTAGTTGGTCCCCAGTGAAGAAAAAAATATTGGTACCTTTCGTAATCGTACTGCAGCCTTTTAAAGTTGAAAAAAAAAGGTTGGAGTACACACACTTTTTTGGAACCAGCAGTTCAAAGAATTAGGTTTTTTTGTTTTATATTTTAACCTTACTTCTGTTAAGTAATTATCTTGTACCTAAACAACTGAATATTTAATTTTACTGAAAATATATGATGATCAGAAGTTACTTGGTTTGAATCTGTGGGTTTGCCCCTGTTTTCTATACTTTTTCCTTAACAAATTCTTGTTAAGGTTATAAATTTAACCAGTTATCAATAGAAGCCTGTGCGGCCAAAGTGGTTGATAATTAATGAATTGGTCGTTTTTTTTTCCTAGTCATTAAAAGTTGATGAAGGTCGATAAAACATAGTTTTTTTTTTCAACCAGCCATCAAATCCCGCCCCCTGCTGGCTCACACCTCACACCCTTCCCACCTCTCCTTCCCTCTCTTCGACTGCCAGTATGTTTATTTGCTATTTTTAGTCTGTATACACGTAATTATGTCTTATTCGGTTGTTTGGTGATGTTTTTATGCTGAAAAGATCAATGCGTTGATATTTTCGTAGATAGGACCACTAGCATCACTGATACAAGAGAAAGTTTGCTTCAGGTGACGAAAGGATGCAAGAAATTTATTTTAAAAATCTTACGCTCAAGAAGTAGAAGGTAGTCTAGTAAGGTAGTGGATTCTATTTTTTATTTTAATTTTTTGTTTGTTTGTTCGAACAGGCCAAGGCAAGTGGTCGCAAATTAGAAAGAGTCGCTCTTACCGTTAGCCCGAAAAGTATCAAAACGGCAAATGTAGTAACACAGGAGATGAAATTGGAAGTACCCATTAGCAGGTAAGGATTTATTTATATAAAGTTTGAAATGAAATTCTCAAGGCTACACAGATATCGTTAAAAAGTTAGTCTCAACAAAATTGTCTGATTTTGCTGTTGCAATACACAAATTTAAATTACCGTAGTTAAATTTTTAAAGCTTTCAAATGAGTAATTATCACCTTGATAGTATGGGCCGGCCAAGGCAAACCTGTGGTATGCAGGGTATCCCCTAAACTTAATGACAAATGTTGGTTGGTTATAGAGAGCACAGACAGAAACAAGCTACTATTCTACCCCCAAGTTTTGTCTGATATCTTAGGCGTCGTTTGATTTTTCCTGTAAAAATAAAAACTGTTTTCTCTTCGCAAACCTCTATACATCCTATGTCTCGGTAAATTCTTGGTAACGGTAATGAGTTTATTAGCAATATTTGCTTGTTTCTGTGCTCTCTATAACCACCCATTATTTGAGAAAATATTTATGGGACACCCTGTATGTGCAGTGTTGGTGGGTTTACTTTCAAATTGTTAATGGTGGAAAATATTACACAAAATTCTAAAGTCTGGCCATGTCTACATGTTGCACTAATCTTCGACAAGCACTGGAGAATGTTCCCTACGTCGCTATGTCTCCTTCACATTATTTCAGGTTTGCATTTATTGAAGATACATTGGTGTGGCTGTTGCAAATTTTAAATGCCACTTGTCGATAAGCAGTGATTTTTTGGTATTGAGCTCAGCGTGGCTTTCAACTTAGCTTGGAGCATCAGACATAGCGCCGGGTAAATAAGCTTGTGGTTCTTTAGGAAGGCGGGAGGCCGCTGATTCATGAAGTGCACCCCATTTTTTTGAAGGTCTTGGGCTAATAACATCAAGGGCTTTGCGGTGTGGGTCTCGATGCGACTTTGACGCCAGCATAGAGGATGGTTTGTTCCACGCTATTGGGTGTTTTTTGGTGGCATGATAAGCTGCCACTCCGTTGGTAGGTCATTGTGTGTGGCAAAGACATGTTCGCGGATTTGGGTCAGGATATTTCGATGGGTCTCGCCAACACACATTCAGCTAGGCACTGGCCGCGTCGGGCACAGTGTACCGTACACTTGGTTTTGGAACGATCTGGGATCACATGTATTTTCTTCTCAGCCTGATGGTGGTTTTTGGCATAAAGAAAGGTGAGACAACCACAGATGATGCTGCTCAGCCTTTTCACAAAAGACTCGAAACATTTTTTGCACCAACACAATCGAGCAGTAAATTATTCCAGTTGTGGGTAGAATGAGTTTTGAAGTAGTCATTACTGGGTTGCCAAATAGCCAGATTATTCTCATGGTCGTGTCTGCCTAAATAGTGGGGCTGTTTTATGTTTTAAAAGCACTGCAGAATCAACAATGGTGCTTCCATGATAGATCTTGTGGAGCAGTTTGAGTCGGGCTGTTGTCGTTTTGGTAATTCTCATGTTATGGCTGAATTTGTCCGTTATAAGCCTAACCACTCTGCTTTGAACTTACTCCAAACATTTGATAAGGTCATGATGATAAGGGTCCCAAACTGCACTGGAGTATTCCAGAATAGATCTAGATATGGACAAATAGGCAGACAGCTTAGTTTTTTGGCTGAAACCTCTCGGGACCCTACTCAAGACCCTATTCTGTCAGATGCTTTCAGTTCAATATTCTCATTGTGATCTTCCCAGGTGAGACTGGAATTAATATGTACGTCCAGGATCTTAACGCTATCAACTCAGGGCAGATAATAATAATTTTTAACCATAAATGTGGTTAAGAATTTGGAAGGGGCAAAACCCACTAACACCAACCCACTAACTGTTAGAAATTCATAATAAAAGCAAACAATAAAGCATGAGAAATTAAATAAAAAATTGAATTCAAGCCCGTCAAGAATAGGGTCAATCTAGGCATGATTCATTTGATGAATTCCGGTCTCTTCACGAACCTCCCAAGAGGGCATGCGTTGAGGATCTTCTTAAAGGCTGCAAGAGAACATGCTGGCAACCGCGGTCTCAGGCAAGGAGTTCCAAGCTGGAGCAACCCTAACCATGAAGAAATTTTTTCGGCAGTCTAAGTTTGTTCCTTCAATGGAGAGTTTAAGGGAACGCCCCCAGTAGATGTAACTCTGCTCAAGTAAAAAAAAAAGGCAAGTCAACATTTAATCCGTGGAGAATCTCATAAGTTAGGATTACGTCGAATTTCCAACGACGCAGTTCCAATGATTCCAACCCCAAGCGTATGAGTCACGAATTGTAGGGCAAGTCACGGAGGCCATGGAGATACTTAGAAAAACGTCGCTGCACCGACTCCACAAGATCAACATCCTTTATGAGGTATGACGACCACACTGGGGTTGCATATTCAAGAAGCGGGCGGACAAAGACTCTATACGCCCAGACTTTTGTAGTCAAATTTCCAGAAGTAAAGCAGAGATTTACGATAGCCAAACGCTTAAATGCGGCAGTAGTAATCTTTCCGCAATGGAGGGTCGATTTCAAATTTGGATCTCAAAAGATATCATTTGTATTGTTGGTGTAATTCTCAAAGATGGCTAGTTCTCTATCGCAGAATCCTCCTCACTGTGTTACAATAATGGGATCTTCCCCTATGCCTACGGTGCATTTTTAGCTCATTAATGCAGTCATTTATGCAAAAATTAGGTCACTTCCGTCTCTATCCCCAGTTCCCCCTTACCCTGCTCGAGTCCATCCACATTTTTCTTGCCGTTGGCGCGTGCAGTCGGGAAAATCTGAGCTAAGATTAAGCTTATTACATTGCTATAGGAAAATCGTTCCTCACGATCTTTTTCGCAGTTGAACTCAAGTGCGCCATTGATTCCAAGCAAGCAGCGTGGCTACGAGGTTACGCGATTTGGTGGCGAGTAATTTCTTAGAGGCTGGTTGGAGAGTGTAAAAATGGCAGCCGGCATGGCGGTGGAAAGTTTTGTGAGATCTGAGAAAGTGGTGGTCTGATAGGCCGGCCAGGTTTGTCCGCCATTGGATGTAATTGATTCTTGAGAATGTTGAAAGTGGTTCAGTGCTGTTTCTCAGGTTCATAAGGCTTAATTTGTGGTATTCGTAAAACAACAGTTGAGAATTAGCGAGGCATTAGTGCACAGTGACGTGCAGTTCGTATGTGAAACCCATTGTCGGAGTAAGTAACGACCAAACTGGCTGAAACTGCAGTTGGGGGACAGTGAAAAGCATTGTGGATGGTGGTAGAGAGGAAAGTGAATTTGTTGATTAATTACCACGTCGGTCAGTTTAAATTTTTTTTTTTTTGAGCAATGCCGAACGCTGGGATGTGCAGAGGCATCGGCTCGACCGAGCGTGCCTAAGATATTTTTGCTGTATGCACCGTTGGATTGTTTGACTCGTGAAAGAAAAGTTTATAAATAATGAGCACGTGGCATTCTGGGAGTTGAGGGGCCATCGTGCAGACTGGGCGGCCATCGGAGCGTCGCCGGCAGTATTGGATATTGTTGATGATGCGGGCTCTAGAGTTGGGTCGTGGGGGAGCTGCCAGGGGCAGAGTTCGTGGATGCGTTCAGTGTAAACTGGGGGCCGTTCTTTCCGTACCATTTTCCTCCGTGTCCTTCAATCGGACGTTGCGTGGATAAACTCTTTGTGGATCGAGTGAATTGGACGGTACTGGTGACGCCGGACTGGGGGTGTGCAACCTGGTTCGTCCGACTTTTGGCCTGGGCCATGGAGGGACCGTATCCCTTGAGGGGCACAGGGGCCCTCCTCTGGGACCCTTACTAGGACGCCAAAGTGCCGGATGAGTGGGGTCCCTGGGTGGTCTGAGGTGTAGGTAGGTACAGGTTGATCACCATGTGGGACTAAGGTCGCCACAGCCGTCATCGAAGCGATTCCGAGTTCGGTGCACTGCTTCTTAATCTATCCCATTATTGAAAAACAGGAGGATTCTACGATAGAGAAATGAAGATTCTCCCAGAGAAATCGTTCTCGCCTGGAGAATCGAAGTTCTCCGAGTCGAATCCAACGAAACTGTTACAAACACGGCCTGCCCGCCTCTCTGCGCAGAATCGAGCATTTACGGCACGGAAAGATTGGATGGACTCGAGCTGGGTAGGGGGAAGTGGGATAGAGACGGAAGTGACGTAATTTTTGCATAAATGACTGCATTAATGAGCTAAAAACGCGCCTTAGGCATAGGGTAAAATCCCATTATTGTAACAGTTTCGTTGGATCTTCATTTTACTTCTAGTAATGGACATCACCTTAGACTTGTTAGGATTGAGTCACATGCCCCAGTTGTGGCACCAGGTTTCTACAAGGGATTCTACCGAAACATCATCACACCAGTCCTGGATAGGTTTTCTGAGAGTACAGTCATCAGCGGAAGCAGATTCATTCTTGCCTAAAGCAATCAAGAGATCATTAAGAGAAAAAGGGCCACAGACCGAGCCGTGGGGGACACCCGACCCAACCAGAAGATCAGAGGAGATTTTCCCATCCACCAAAACACTTAACACGGTTAGTAACGACAGATACAAACCTGTAAACAAGAGCACCCAACTTGTAGGCACGCTGAACCAGAAGGCACACTAAACCAGGCACTCTAAACCAGAAGGCAATGAGGGACTTTATCAAAGGCCTGAGAAGAGTGCAGGAAAAGGTTTGACCTCCCCCTTGCATATTTTCAGCAAGTTCTTGAATAAGTTCCAAAAGTTCCACAAGTCCCCAAACCACCACTCGAACACAATGCAACCTTCAATACCACAGCAGAAATATTCCTGTGAAACCAGCAACAGCCAAAAACGACCATCAGGCTGAGAAGAAAATCGCCCGTGATGAGGTTGACCCAAATTGTCCCTGCCCTACATCATAAATGGGTTTATTTCTTCGAGAACTTACGAACTACACAGTTTCATTCATCCATGACAGGTGGTATAAGTTATTGGTGTGATCCCTGACTTTTGGGACACCCGGTATGTTTAAGTACATGTAATTTCTGCGATTTTGCGAAATCGCAAATTTCACAACACTTTCTCTAAATGAGTTATGAAAATTATTCTTGAAGTTCGTGGTAGGTAAAACAATCACTAACTAAAGCAAAAACCCCTTTAATTATTGTAAAATTCAGTAAATGTCGCAAAATTCCACAAATTTCCAAATAGTGCAAAATGTACCGCAAAATGGCTTTATTTTCTTGAAATAAATTTAATGAAAAAAAAGTCAATATAATTAACAACTAGCTACTGTAACAAAATTCCTGAAACAATACTCAGGTGAGTGAATCCGCACCAAACAATGCTGTTGGCACAAGGTTGCCGTAAGTGAGCCATCATCAGCCATGTACGTGGTGCATGTAAAATAAAGTTGGGCTGCAATTGTGCACCCCTATTTTCGTGCTCCGTTGGAATTTTTGTTATTGTAAATTTTGTCAATGTATGGGCCAAGAGATTGGAGTTGTTGAATTTAGCTGCCATATCCATGGCCGCAAAATTGGATCTTCATCGCAACAAAACTCACCGCAAAATCGTGCCTAGTACTATCGCAGAAATACGTCCTTAGGTATGTTGGTGAGACCCGTCGAGATATCCCCATCGGTGTCCGCGAACACTTCTCGGCCGCACAACAATGATCTGTCCAACGAAGTGACAGCCCATCACACCACCACAAAACACCAAGTAGAATGTAACAAATCCGTAAGCTAGATTTAAACACTGAGCCCTTGAGGCTATTACTGCCAAGACCTTCGAAAGAAATGTGGCGCCAATAAGGCATCTTTAGCCCCCTGGCTTCCCAGAAATCCAGATTCTTTTCTACCCGACGCTATCTCTGAAGCTCCAGGCTAAGTTGAAAGTCAACCTACGCGTCTCTCCCAGTGAAGCTTCTAAATCAGTCGTCGCCAGCAACAACAACAGTGGCAATGTCAAGTGGCAATGTCAAATTCATGAGACGGCCACACCAATGTAACCTTAACAAATCCTAACCTGAAGTAACTTGGAAGTAAATGTAGTGCTTGTCGAAAATTGGTGCAATGTACACGTGTTAAGTTTCCTGGACTTTCGAATTTAGCATAATATTTTTCACCATGAAGTATTTACGTCAATAAAATTCCTTGCTAAAGACCAAGAATTTCTGAATTTCAGGGTGTCGTTCTGTTCAGCAGACGCTCACCACGATCATGTGTTCGCCTTCATCCAGAGCAATAAAAATGAAATCATGGAATGCCACGCCTTTCTTTGTGCGAAAAAGAAGATGGTAAGTGTGATCACGTTTGTAGGTATTGCAAGTGTGGTATGATTCTCAAAAGTTACAGCAAGAGTTCGGTATGTTGAAGAGCGTTTGGAATTACACGAACCTCCGGTATACCGTAAATCGTTTATTAAACGCCCCTGGGCATATGTAGTTACCGTTATCACCTATTAACAGCCCTGGCAAAGCTACGGCCCTAAAATGCATTAAGGTCAGAAATGGTGAAATTGTCTAATTACGGCCTGGGGCGCTTTGCCTTACAGAGAATTGTTATGTGCATTTATGCTCGTTAACAATGATTTCAGAACTATTTTTTTAATGCATGCTTCAGTAGTAATAATTTTTCATTTAATGACTTGGGATCGGTAATTATAATCGAGACTTGGTGGTGGTAGCCAGTTTTTTTTATAATCGGCTCTGATGAAAAAAAAGCTACTTGGCCCAGCTTTAATTGTGGGTCTATGGGCCTTTAACTGGATTAATATTTGTTGCAATATTTCCATTTTCTTTAACAGTTTTATAAATTCCAATTTACAGGCACAAGCAGTAACTCTTACCATATCACAAGCGTTCAACGTTGCGTACGAGCTGTGGCAAGTTGCCAAAAATGAAAACCATGAGAACAAGCAGGCAAACCAGGTGAGTGAGATAATGATCTGCAGTTATGTTAATGATGCTGTCAATTTTTTTCCCCGCTGCCATTGCTTAGTTTGAAGAGCAACGTCAACTGCTAAGAGCACCTTCACTTTTAATGATGGCTTGGGGATGAGGCACTACCTTCAGTAGAATGAAATGGCTTTTGAAGAAGCTGTTAAAGGGGAATTTACGATGTGTTAACTGCACTCATTGGGCTGCTGCCACAGCCATTAAAAATGAGAGTTGGACCATTAAGTCGTTAATTTTATAATTTATTAAAATGTAATCATGGTATATTAATTCTGAAAGATTAGAATATGATTGTGGCTGCTTATGTAATCTTGCTTCCGTTGAGTGGCTTGTCTGAATGACATTTTTGCGAGTGTTAGCCCATTAATGGAAAACACTATTCTGAAAATTTGTTGCTACCGTAAATCGTCATTTATTAAATGCTCATGGGAGTATACAGTTTATTTGGCAAAAAATTTCGTAGGGTTTTAACGTGCCATTGTCAGAGACTTTATGTCCAACTTGATTAACACTCATCTTCACCTAGTTAAGATATTAGATTTTTAAAACTCGATCTCACAATATCTTGGGAATTTTCGACAGCTAACCCAAGGAGTGTGCTTACGTATCGCCGAAAATTTGGCGATTAGTCGATTACGCAGGCATTCACTCACGTGATGTAGATTCAGTCTAGCATTAACACAACGGCTGTATCTTCATTTATTCACAAATTTAGTTTGTTAGATCATCCCCCCCTCCAAAATCCAACTAACTCGCAGTTAAAACTTTTAATCACACATTCCTTCTTAACTGCAGAATCATCTTCCATACAGGATCTTTGCCATTCTCCTGTTAAGAACTTAAAGGAGCATTAAAAAACTTGGACGATCGTAATAGATTTTAAAAAGCTCAAGGCGTATTCGTATATAAGATAAAAGCACAACGTTTCGAGGATTCCTTCACCCCATTTTCAAGTGCTTTAAACAATTTACTGCAAAGCTTCATTAACGCACAACATAACACAAAAATCATGCAGCTACAAGCCCACTTGAGAAACTAATAACACAATTTAAATACTAAAATGATAAATTTAACCCATGCTCAACCTGCCCCCTGTTGTGACCACATTGAGCATGGGTTCAATTTTTTTCATTTTTGTATTTAAAATTTTTAATTTGTTTCTCAAGTGGGCTTGTAGCTGTAATGATTTTTGTGTTGTGTTTAACGAAGCTTTACAGTAAATTTTTTTAAGTCCCCTTGAAAACTGGGGTGAAGGAATCCCCGAAATGTTGTGACTTTGTTTTATAGTGTGAACGCCCTTGGCTTTTTCACCCTTTTGCACGCCACGATTTATTTACAAATAAACCATCCCTGGCCATAATTTCCTAGAGTTAAGTACAAGCACTGACATTGTCCGATTGATAAAATTGTGAAAAATGATGTAACAAACTTTTTTACGTGCAATTTGTTGTGTTTTAATGAAAACAAATGCACCCATTTTTTGGTAATAAGATTAATAGCACACAGGCTTCTAAAAATTACGTGAAAACATCTGAAACTGACCACAAAACCATCACGAGAATTAAATGGACGTCATATGACGTTTGTGGCCTCCCAGAGACATTTATTGAGGACGTCATATGACGTTCGCGGCCCACGAAGGGTTAAAAGCTTAAAATTTTGCAATGCCAATTTCTTACAAGATCTTGGTAGGATTATAACACGGGCCAGAACTGTGGCTGTCTGACCCTGAAGTGTGGCTATCTGACCGAGAAGTGTGGTTTTGGGACCCAGAAGTTTTATTGGACCCAGAATTACAGGCATCAGACTATTTATTAGTTTTTACTTAATAAATATGTGTGTAAAACCACTCTTGCTGTAGTTTGGCAACCAAACTACAACTGGCAAGTAAATTGGACTTGAAGAGAAGAGCACATCATTTCGTATCTTTAAACAAGGTCAATTGGTGGTGAGCCTCACCTCCTGGATACAAGCAGTTCTCGTGCAGGCTTAACTTGCTTTGCTGTGGCAAAATAAGATTTTTGGCGATGTTAGCGGCCGGAAGCGAGTCCCACAACTTCTGCCTATCTGGTTCAAACGATGGAATTCTAAGGTTTTGCAACATGGGTACTCCTGCAAACTTGTAGGTATCTAAACTCCTGATACTTCTTACTGAGAGTTCGTACGACTTTTGGAAAATAGCTAGAATTCCAGGCCTGGAAAAAATCCTCTAGCCCTCAAAGACTCCCTGAATTTTTCTTGGCACTTTCTTAAAAACACTCAATGGAGACGCGTCTGACCTCAAACTTAAAAGGGGAAATGCATATTCCTTGAAAAACCTGCAAAAAAGTCCTACACTTTCAAATAAGTTTACGTACACACCCTGTACAGGCACTCGTTAAACAAATTTAGTGATTTATCAAGTTACAATAGATGGAAAAAAACGTTTCCGCGGCATTTTACTCTGTTACCTGTAAATGAGGGTTAAATGTGTAATTTTGTTTCCCTCTGCAGCAGATGTCCAGTCATGCCCTCCATACAACTTCCGACTGTGATAAAACGGCCGACAAGCTTAAAGACCACGACAGGAGTCCAGAACCCAAAGAGCAGATATTACTTATTGATCTCAGTTCTGAGGATGAAGTCACGTCGAATCCCGGAAATTATCTAACTTACCAGGTACTGTATGGTTTATTTACTGGCACAGCTATGTAGTTGTCAGGTGGCATTGATGCAGACACAAACGTGATAGAGTAGGCTCTCTTTATGATGACGAACACCCTAGTGTGCTAGAAAATGGTTCTTTTTACAGAGATCTTAGTACACAAGGTTCCTTTACAGCGAGCAGTCAGTGAAGTGATTACAAAGTTCGTTATACGTAATGTAAAAATCAGACAAATTCAGACCAAATCTACTTTCCGATTGTACGGTGAGAACAGTGTCATAAACTGTAGTTTTACATTGTTTGGCAAAAAAAAAATGAAACTTGGGGGTTCAGGATTACGTTTTCTTTGTCTGATAAATTCACCGATTTCTTGGTCGACGCAATATTTTGTAAATTAATTACCCTACTTACACGGATGATGTTTAATAGGCCTATGTGAAAAGACCTTTCAGCACTGAAAAAGGGTTCCTCCGTGTTAGGGACAGCACCATATGAACAGTGCTTTCCATGGAACTGTTTCTTATACAGAGGTTCTGTATGTAAAGGTGTGTTCACAATATGAGTAAAAGCTGGCCAACCAAATTGTTAAAAACTGTTCCTTATTCAGAGGGTCATCACATCGAGAGTGTACTGTGTATTTAAGTTGGGAAAAGAAAATTCTTTAGTTTTCGAGTGAGGTAATAATTTTTAAAAATTTAAAAATTAATTAAGTGCGTGTTCTGATTTCCGTGTAAACTTGTGCAACCTACACGAATGTCACTTGTTCAGTGCTTTTTACTTGGTTATTTACTATCGTTTTCGATTTCAACTTTTCAATATTTGCACAAAATTAATGATAGAGCGGCCAGTGTCATCTTCTGCGGGAAAACCCCGCCGTAAGACACTGGGCAGAGCCGATTTATCACTCTTGCAGGATGCATAAAAATACTTCACTACCAGTAGACACAAATGTCTACTGCACGCCATCCACTTCATATAGGAGCCAATAATGATGATCTCGTTTTTGGTGCTACTTATTTTCTATTTATTGCTACTGTTAGGTGATTTGCATCTACAATTCAGAAACACGTTCCCAGGTTCCAAAATATTTTGTAATTTTACTAACCTCCCAGCCTTTGTTTAGTACGCCACTTTCACAAAAACACAACCTTCTGCTACTGACGGCACCATCTTTGCTCAAGTATAATGCATGTGCGTGAAACACTCGATTTCTGGGTTCGATTTGCACCCAAACTTTCGTGCCAAAAAATTTGTCCTGCCAGAAGGACCATAAGCCTTGTACCAAGCAATTTTGTAATATCCTACTCGTGGGGCTTTTATGTCCTTTGGTTAGGCCATAATGTTCTATTTTGTGGCACCATTCACAGTTCTTAAATTTTATATTCCTTCATTTCACTCTCACAAATGTAAAACCTTTCACTTCTAACTAGTACGGTTGCCGAGATGTGATCATTAAAGAACCAAAGTTTGTTGTTAAGTCACCAGCATGGCAAGTAGAAAAAAAACAAAATTTCTAGGTTTGGGGAGGAGAATTTGTGACTGAGACCCATACTGAAACGTATTAGATACGTTCACATTAGTTCAGTCTTAGTTTATAGAGGACGCCACGTGTTTTATGTGGTAATTTCTACTCGGTTTTTAGCCTAAAATTAAACTAAACTAAACGAAACTAGCTTATATTTAATTATTATTTAGCCTAGCTTAGTTGTAATTTAGTTTACTTTAGATTTGGGCTGAAAAATAAGCAAAAGTTACCAGGTAGAACACGCGGCACCCTATGAAAACTCTGACTAAACTAATGGGGACGAATCTAACATGTTTCAAGAGGGACTTGTTAGAGTTACAAATTCTCCTCCCAGACCCTATAAATTCTTGCTAAAACTGATTTTGCCAACCGTAGATGATGTTTGTTCCCTTGCTGTTTGGTAACCGATATTGGTGAAGGGTGGACTTAAGCCAGCTTTTTGTGGTTGTCTTATAGGCAGTAGCTGGAGTCTTTTGCAAGCTATTAATAAAAACTAAAAAGTCTGCACAAAAAATGCAAGTTTTAAAATTGTTGTGCAGGGGTCTCATGATTTTTAACGGTTTAACATTTTTCCTTTTTCCCACAGAAATTTCAAGACGATTTTTTCTGGGAAAACCATTTTGCTCAGTAAGTGTTGTTCTTGTTGAATGTGTGAATGCTTTTGTATAACTTAGGATTTGTAAGTCAATTAACGGGCTAGCAAGATGATAACACATATGATTGGAAACGCTTATAAGTACAAAAAGAACAATTAACTGAATAAATGTAAGGGAATCACCCTCCAAACTCCACGTCAATTACAGTTACAAGGCCTTGCTACTACAAGGTGTCCCGAGGCTTCGCACATTTACGTCATGGGCTAGAGAGTCATCTGTTCCAGCCTAACCACAACCACCCCTGGCACTTTAGTCTTAATGTAAAAAAAAAAAATAACGAATATGTACGTAACATACTGACACACAACTTAAAGGTTTTTTAGAATTTTCAGAATTTTCAGAATTTATACCTAGTTACAAATTCGGGTAAAATTAAGTGGCTGGCCTTGACCTAAGGATGGACTGCTACCGCAGTGTTTACGTACACCCAGACTTCCCTCCACAGTAATTTTTGGTTACCAAGGATTTAACCCTTAAAGTGCTGGCGACGAGTATACTCGCCAAAAACACAAGCACAGCTTTGAGTCCTAAAAACAGAGTCCAAAGTATGCACGAGAGGGCCAACAATGAAGAAAAGACAACAATACTAGGTTTCCTTAACAAGGCGACTCTTAAAAGACGGCCATGGCCGAGCTGGTAGAGGCGTGTGCCTGAAGTTAAAGAGCTCATTCAAGTTGCTAGTTCGAGGCGCGTCCAGGTTACCCCTACTTTTGTGGAGATAGAAAATTAATTCAGCAGTTAAAGGGTTAAGTTAGTTGTCTCGCAACTCGACTCTTAGATGTAACTGTTAAGTGTTAACATTATTTCTTTTTTCCATAGGTTTTCACATAGAGCTGCAGTACCTGCTTTGGGGACGAACGTCTTTCCCGACAGTTTTGGTGATGCATTTATTTCACAATTTGTGGTTGTAGATCATCTAAACACCGACCACAGTAGGGAATTTTTTCGGGACGATGCTAACGACCTGCTTCTATTGTAATTATACTTTATGGAAGTTTTGAACTTCGTTGTGTATAAACTTCTGTTGCAGAAGGAAAGAATATCAAATATTGATCTGACATATTAACATAGTTTGTATTTAATGTCACATTTTGTGATCCCTTGCTTGACCTGTACAGTTATGGAGAGTTCGTTGAACCACAAAGCTTCTAAAGCGGCTTCATGCTTTGTACAGTTTTACTTAGTTAAAATTTAATAAAGAGCATGTGCCTGCTTGATTTAGTGTGCAATTTATTTTACCTAATCTAATATGACCAAATAATAATAATAGTAAAGCCGCAAAGCCAGCATAGCCAGCATAGTAAAGCCGTCAAATTCAGAAAATTGATTGTTGAGACCACACAAATAAAAATGTTTCTCAGGCACCACCCGCACCCTAGAAAGCTCCCTGCATTTTGGATTTTTTTTCACATTTTCAAAAAAAAATCTTGCTCATCACGCGTCGTAAGCCCATCTTGTAGATTGAAGATTTTGGACTAAAGGCTGTGAGTTATGAGCGCCATTTACCATCGTAGAATAGTTCAAGTGGCACGTAACCTACATTCTAAAATTGCTGTAATCATGTTTAAAATCAAAACAACTGGAAGCTTTTTAGGAATTATGACCTTGTATTTACCAGAAAGAATCTTTTTTCTGCTAAAAAAAAAAAAACATTAATAAGTACCCCTCACCCCGCTTCACCACTTTAAGTAAATAAAAAAATAATAGAATCCGCATACCTCGTCGTCTTTTGGAAATTATTTGCTCGAGAAATATTTTTTTTTGACTTTGTGTGGCCTTAGCTATCTACAGTAAATTGTTCCTTGTTTTGGTTAAAAAAAAACTTTATATTTCATCCGATGCATCCTTTCAAGGTTTAAGGGTTTTAACGTAATAGAAACTGTCGTAAAGAGCAAAAAAAAAGCAATCAACTGTGGATTGCACCACTGGAATCTAGCCAAAAATTCTTTACGCATTGTTTTGAAACATTAGAATTCGTTAATGAAAAGCAAAATATGACCGTCTCATTGTTAGTTGCAAATTATGACCGTCTATTTCAGTTATCAAGCACAAACTGGCTAAAATTTGTAGTGCAAATTTTCAACAAACATTAGCCTAATGTACTACAACGTTTTTCAGGCATAAGTCACTTTGATGTCTTACCTTCGAGTACTACATCGCTGGAATCGATTGTTA
Organism: Lithobius niger; assembly: GCA_023313725.1. Lineage (NCBI taxonomy): Eukaryota > Metazoa > Arthropoda > Chilopoda > Lithobiomorpha > Lithobiidae > Lithobius > Lithobius niger. Next base: position 18,906 of record JAHWFP010146960.1, read on the forward strand.
CGTATGTTTTTGAAATTGGTGCGCCGGACCACTCAAAAACGCACGCTACAAATCACTCCAGCTACGTAGAACTCTTAAAGTTAACACATCCAAAATTCGCACCAAATGTTTTACCCCATTTGTACTTTATAACTTTGAAATATTTGTGTCAATATGACTTTTAAGTTTCAAAGCAAAGCACGTCACGATTTTTTAATATTGATCATGTCGATGGGCTGCACCAATATACAGTGCCAATATCGGTATCGGAAAGGATCAGTACCGGATTGCATTATCGGTAAAACATCATCTTTCGATATTGTAAATTGCCTTTTATGCACCCGGGCACAGCTAACGCCCGTCCGTAAAATGCTTGAAGTGCAAAATTGTGAAATAGTCAAATTCTTAAATACTAAATAGTAATTTTTCTACAAAACTTACTAAAACCTTCAACCATTTTTACGAAATCAACATGATTAATGATCTGGAAGTCTCGATCATTTGCACCGGAAGTTTGCTCCATGCCAGAGGATGAAGCGAGGACACGTGGATCACTCTTCTGGGCAGAAGACGATCATGTAATTGTGAAGGACTGTATGGTTAGAAATTAGTTTTAAATTGTGATTATGTTAGATTTTAGGAGAGTGACAATCTAACTTGTGACTAAGAGCAGTTAAAGGTAGATTGTAACCAGTCACGTACCTGAATGACCGCATTCTTTTCAATTGTCACCATCTGATCTGATATGGTCTGGTGCTTTCATCACCATTACTGGTATTTGTATGCATTAAAAGTAAAGGTTTCTTCAACATTCAGAAATTAGTAGTGTAATAAACCCCTTTATGCTTGTTAATACTAAAAATAAAATTTAATGAAAAATTCGTAATGTCCAGCTCTGACAGTAACATCTGGTTTTTAGAACCTGTGTTTGGTTTTGCAAAATTCTTGACAGCTTATGGTTCGAAATTGGCACTAATGGAAAGCTCTCGAAAAAATGCTTTGAATGATGTGTTAAGACGTCACCAACGCTCAATTATTGGCGAAAATAACGCAAAAACCTATATCTCGGCCTCCTGCAGTACTGCCATTCCCAGCACATGGTCAAGTGCTTGCTACATTAAAGACTGGGTCTTCCTGAGTTGTAAGGGGAGAAAATGGCGGGAAACCGGAAGTGGCTGCCGTTGGGTGAAGGTGTTCTGGAGATTTTGGGGGCAATTGGAGAATACCATGTGGGAGTGCTTGGAACGGGGGAACACTGAAATGCTGAAACCGGAGGTGGTTGGAAGTTGTGGGGAATGAATGGGCTTGCCTTCATGAGGGAAGAGGGATGGGATGGGGTGAGGGGAGGGTGTGTGGGGGTTGCAATCACCGTGGGAGATAATGTCGCCCAACTGAAGGAGGTGGAAAAGGAGAAGGGTGGAGTGAAATTCATTTCGCAACGGGTGTGTTGACTTCTGGCATCTAGTAGGGGAAGTATTAAAAGGTTGAAGGGGAATTTACGGATTTTGTCTGGGAATGAACGATGTGGGGCTTGGTCTGGGCTTTATCTGGGGAGGGGGGCTTGGTTCGCCAGGGGCTGGAGGCAAGTGTTCAGCAATTAAAATGGGTGAGACTGATATCGTTCTGAGTGCTTGGTTGGTGTCTGATTGGGTGGGGAGGGGTGTGGACAGCAGCGCTCTGGAATAGGTAATGACAATTATATGTTCCTTCGTAAGACTTGGGCACCTGAGGTTAGGGGGAGGAGAGACTGGATGCCAGGGAGCTTCAGTGGAAAGTGAGAGGTAGATGTGGTGGTGATGTGTTGGATCTGTGGAGAGGCTGAAGAGACCATGGACCACGTCCTGGTCGACTGCTGGGGATTGGAGGAACTTCGGGGTAAGGGAAGGAGATAGGCGATTCGCTACGTTCTTGAAGGAAGGGAGGGAGATGACGTGGGGAAAGAGGGTTTTCATGGGGTGGTGGAAGGAAGGGGTGTTAGAGGAGGATGGGGAGTTGGTGTGCATGGCTTTTCTTTTGGTTTTGTGAGAGATGGTCGCACCCCGTGTCAAAAGGGCTACTTCATCATTTTGGTTTGTAATTGGGCACGATGCATAATTACGAAATGAAAACAGCTTAAAAACGAAACTGTATGTATTTTATGATAAATAAAAGCTATTTTCGTTCTACAACTGTGTTTTTAAAATATTTTTTGTGAGGGAGGAGTGCTCCTGCATGGATCTTGCGGAGGTGCCTGCTCAGAACTGCCCAGTGCACCTTGCAACTAAATAGCGCGTATGTAATTGAAGCATTTTAATGAATGGGCAGTGAGCGAAGGCTGTTGGCATTCAGGCAGTGTTTTGATATAACCTCCACGGTAAGTAAATATATAGTTTGATAGAAAACGTCGCACGTGTGTTACCTGTTAAAAGTATGGATCAGTCAAGAAATGGTGCCTGAGCGTCAGGAAGATGATCCGATCGGAATTATTGGAGAACAAGAGGATTTAGCAGCCATGGGGAGCACGGAACAAAGGGACTCCATTGTGATAGAGCTGAGTGATGAACTGTTTGTACAAGGTCTCGAGAGATGTACAACGCAAGTCACATCGGTCTTCCGGATTGGCCAACGGAACAGAAGACATCGAGCCGTATTCCTGGATTCTACGGCGCCTGTCTGTCCAGAGAATGGACGTTAAGGCGTTACGGAAGAGACGATTCGGGGACCAGGAGTGCTGTCCAACATGGCGACAGCAGTGGGTGGCATGGTGGCTGACACCCAGTGGAAGGGGGGGAGGGTAGGAGGTTGAGAAATGGAAGGCCCTATGGCAACTACTATGGAGTTCGTTTCTCACCGTCTGTGGAATTGACGACGATGACCCGGCTACAGCCAACCAAGGAAGACGCCATGTGCCGTTATAGGCTTGTGACAAACTGTACTTTTAAAAACTTAAACTTAAACAAAATACACAACCAAAGCCAAGCTTTTATGGTTGGAAGAGCAGAGAGTTCACTGCCTGGCAGAAAGTGTTTTGTCATAGGCTGCCTTCCAGCCGTTAACAGATCTGGCTTCAATCACATCATGAGGAAGCGGTTCCAGTGGTCAATCACTCGATAAGAAAAGTGCTTCTGGACATTGGTGTTGACACCTGTGCGTTGCAACTTGAGGCGGTGTCCACGAGTGCCAACGGAGGGGGCGAAGGTGAAGAACCCTTTAGCCTCGGCACGGTCAATCCCACTCAGAATTTTGTAGGTGTGAAGTAAGTCACCTCTGATGTGGCGGTCGTAAAGGCTTGTAAGACCGAGTTCCCTGAGCCTAGCATCGTATGGAAGTGCACGCAGTCGTGGAACAAGCTTGGTAGCGCGCCTCTGAATGCGCTCAATGAGCTGCTGGTTTTTAATAAGTTGAGGGCTCCACACCTGGATGCAGTATTCAAGGTGAGGCCTGGTGTATGAAGTGTAGAGTGTTTTAAGGGAGGTGGTGCTGAAGAAGGAAAAATGCTTCTTGATGCGGCCAAGCAGCATATTAGCGCGTCTGCCAGCAATAGCACATTGCCTGGTGACCTTAAGATTTGAGGTAAATATTACGCCAAGGGATTTGGCCTCACGGACTTCAGGGAGCTGCTCAATTCCAAGAAAATAGGTAGTATGGAGGTTGTTGGGACCAATATGAAGCACTTCACACTTGTTAGCATTGAACTTCATGCCATTGTTCAGTGCCCAGTTACTGATTTTGATTAAGATCATCTTGGATTATGTCACAATCTTCGGCGTGAGGAGTTTTCTTGAACAATTTGTCATCATCAACGAAGAGACTACATTGAGATTTAAACGCTTCACCACGTCTGGTTAGTGGGACTACAGGCCAGACGCCCGCCATACACCGCGCTACGATGAGCACAGCCTAGGGGCCATGGGCAAAGGGATCGACTGAACCGGAAATAGGCTGAGAGGACGCCACCGATGCAGTGACCGCCTTTCCAACGACGTCATCCACGTAATGTTGACTACACTCAGCCGAAGAGGCTGGCTCCACACGCTGACAGCAGCTCGGCACCACCGCTGTAGTATCGCGTTTCACAGTATGACTCCGAACAATCATTAACCAATTGACTCGCCAGATCTAATAACTTCTTGACGTTGGTCCTCCTTCAATGAGAATAGTGGTGGAGGAGGTAGACACAAGCGTAGGTAAGGAATGGATAACTGCGATATGATAGCCTTGACCACGGAAATGATTGAAAGAAAAACACGTATGCGCGAGTGAGGGTTTGAGGAGAGTGCATGTGTTAGGGGAAGCAAGGGAGTGCGAAGCCGTCAGATGGGTGCGCCAGAACCAGAAAGTGTTCTAGTAGTTGTGTTTGCCCTACAGCGTCGGAGTGGAAATGATAGCTGATGAGGGGAGCACTAGCTCCTATCTGCAAATCAACTGTAGTCCAACGAATTTGATTGATTGTACTTTACTTTTTTGACTGCAGGTGTTGCACACGAATGACGTTTGGGCAGCTGGTGAGACTAAAGAGGTGTAGCAAACGATCAGCCATATATATATTCTGAACTCTGCATTGGTGCTTAGTTTTTTTCCCCCTTCTCTTTTATTTTTATTAGCATTCTTTCATGTGGCTGCATAGTACTACCGCCACGATAGGACCTCATAATTCATACCCATTAACTTTTCGGTACCTTCCTAAACGACCAAACAGAGCGTACCAAACGCAACACTGTTGGTAACAGTTTGGCTCATTCCCTGCTAATATCCGTGTTGATGCGGCTTGATTGACGTCAACATCGTCAGCGATGAATCTGTTTCGTCAAAACTGTTACGTCGCGCATGCTCCAACCTCCACCCCAGCAAACAACCTCCCTGAGATGGTTCGCATTTGGCATTGCTCTCGCCTGGTCACATCTATTAACCAATCCTGGTCAAATCCATTAGCCAATCCTGGTCAAATCCATTAGCCAGGTCTGGTCGCGGTGAAGGCATGACATATCAAATACTCTGCTGAGCTTGTTGAGCTGTATTGTAGTTTAGGAAGGTACTGAACCGCTGACGCAACATCACTGCGCACGCGCAACGTCAAGTTTGGAGCCAAACTGTCGGTAACAGTGGTGCGCTCTGTTCGGTGCTTTAGGAAGGTACCGAGTAGTATCTGTGTAAGCTGATTATCGACGAATATATTTCTAGTGTGCAGCGTCTTTTTAGAGGGGGAACTGCCTGCATTGGTATTGTAGCAATGGTTTTTGCAGTAAGCGTTGAACAGCGCAAAAGGCACGCCGTGGGCAGAGGAGAGGCATATGGAAGTTAGTGAGGTGTGGGCCGTTGAGGCCAGGATTAGTGAGAGCAGTCCACTGTGAGGCATTATAGTTCGGGTGGTGAAGTGTGACGACGGCCGATTAGAGGTTAACAATCAGAGGCGTTCTGATCAGTGGCTTCATCCACCCCCGCCTAGTAGCTAGTACGTCCGTTAGCGTCATGGAATATAATAAGCTAAGGAAGCAGCAATTTTGGTCTGGGAATGAGATAAGAGTCCGATCCCAGGTGACTGTTGATTAATGGCTTACCCCCTTCCTCCCTTCCATCAGCCGCCCTCCCACCTTCTGTCGGCCGGCCAACCGACTAGGTTTGAAAAAGTATCACACTACCATGGAGGCAGTTGTGTAGTTTTTCAAGCAATTGTTCCCACGTAGATTTTAATTACGAATAAGAAGGCCCTCTGAGCAGGAGGCGTCCACATGTAGGATTGGGAAGTGGGAGGCTGCTATTTAGAGGGAGCGGGAGAGTGAGGGAGGAGTGTTCTCGACAAGATCTTGTGGGGGCCTGCTCAGAACCGCCCTGTGCGCCGAACAACTAATAGCGCATGTGTGATTGGATTATTTTAATAAATGGACAGTAAACAAAGGCAGTTGGCGCGCAGGTAGTGTTTTGATAAAACCAGGAACAAATGAACACAGTGGGCTCGCATGTTCATTTGTTCCTGATAAAACCTGTATCGCAGTGCTGAGTTAATATACTTTAACAGAAAACGCCGTTTGTGTGTTACTTATAAGATATAGTTACAGCCAGTTTCGTGCACAAATAAAACCACACTACGTTCCGGGAGGACAACCTCCCGTCTTCAGGTAAAAAAAAAAACACTAAAACATTTAAAAAATTCATGGCAGTATCTGCCGAGTCACCGAGTCTATAAAAACAAACCATTCAGGCATGG
>JAHWFP010146961.1:0-10179 GCA_023313725.1 Lithobius niger
GCATTATTTCTAACATTCTCCATGTTAGCGGAGCTTTATTCGTATTCCTTTTCTAGTCTAGCCAATGTACACCTTTGGGCATAAAGAAATGATTGTTTTCGTTATATTGGGGCTATCAACAATGGAGAATTCCTTCAGCCGTTCTTATTTACAACAATGAAAAAGTTTGCATTGTTGTCGGCTACTTGAACCTTGATACAGTGCGATCATTTTTTATGCCCAAAGGTGATTAAATCGACTCAAAATGAGACAACCCTTCCATTGCGAGATGCATGAAAATGGGCAGATTCTGCTTATGATGACTATAGTTATCACCACTAAGAAGTTATTTGGCAAAAACTAAAATATATTTAATACCAGATAACATAAATAACATAACCAGAATTTTTAGGCTGACACGTTAAAGAATGTGGTCAGTTATATTAAATAAAATGACTGGTTGCCTGGTGCTTAACCCTTTGAGTGCTAAACCCGAGAAAATCTCGGGCCAAACACAAGTTGAAAGTATTAGCGAGATGGCCAACAATGCAGGAATGACAACAATACTAGGTTCCCTTAACAAGCCGACTCTAGAGACGGCCGTGGCCGAGTTGGTAGAGGCGTGTGCCTCACGTTTAACAGCTCCTTCACGTTGCTAGTTTGAGCCCCGTCCAGGTTACCCCTACTTTTTTGGAGATATAAAAAAAACTTTTTTTTGGCGTGGCCATAGGGGCGTGGCCATAGGACAATGTTTTTTGTACGTACGCATTTTTTTCAGCAATGTTCCGCGATGCAAACCATTTTTTTCCATTTGGCCTCACTATTGAGAAGCTTTTCAGTATTTGCTATCCCAGTCTAACTTCCGGTAATGGTGGATGCTTCTCAGATCACTCTGGACAACTTAGTGGCACAAATAACGACTTTGAACGTGGCTATAATAGCACGTAAGCTTAATATTGGTAGGGATTGTGCTACGATCCGACTTCTGGCAGGTTTCACCCCTTTCACTATATGTAGTCTGTATTCATGTGAACAACAATGCTTACTGCATCAGCCAGCCACCTTCCCCAGCAATGAAGGTGATTTTGTGCCGCTAGCAAGCTGCTACCATCCCATCTAGAGGTACCTCTGCGGCGGAAGCCCACACACGGAGGTAGGAAAGGGTTATATGAACTGGGACGCTGTCACGGATCCCCACAAACACAAGAGTTAAGGGGAACCGGTGCCACTTTAATATGGTCTGTAGTTCCTAACCCTCTCGTTAACCTAACCTCTCTTCAGTCCTTTTGTTCGGCTCGCTCCGAGCCAAGTTGTAAAATGACTCACCTGATGCAAACATACATCATGATGCCAAAGTTCCTAGTTCATCTGTACACATACCCCTCGCACACATGACGGTCCCTAGCTCAGCAATTTCTGTTAGGGTTGATGGAAAGAATAGATTCCAATCATTCAGAATATCCTAAGCATGTCCAGTTCGGCTAAGGCTTCGAGTTTGAAAATGTGGGTTCGAGGTTGTAAGGCCACGCAAAGTTAATGGTTTTGTTTACAGGCGCGTGCGGGCCTTTAAATAGGCCTAACTCTTATCCACAGCGTTAAGCCTTTCAATAGTATTTTCTTCGAGCACGTAAACGCTGATTATGTCTGTCATTAAATGATTAATGCTTACCAGAGTTAACTCTCAAAATCCATTTAATTTGCGTTAATTTTTTTTTTAATCTACAACGATCGCTCGCTTCCGTTTCTATTAGGAGCTGAACTGCGGAAATCGCGCATCAGCCAATGAGAGTGCGCCAAACTGGTCACGTGGTGCCAACCGGCCATTGAGGGAACGCGATCTTCAAAAGTTAAAATGCTTTGGAAAGTTCGCCTGATTGGCCAATGTCAAATGCCATCAAGAAAATACGTTGAGAGGCCTGCCTGGGTAGAGGGGAAATCCAGCATTCCAACGAATCCAAGATGGCGGTACCCAGTCAAATGGTTTGGCTGGTACCGCTGATCAAAAATAACCAATTTTCTGCTTTCTAACTATGGAAATAAAGAATGAGAACGACATTAAAATTGTAGACATCGGTAACAACGTGCCAGATAGCGAATTACAGCTTCTCATTTCGATAATTATTTTGACCGACAATTGCGTTTTTCGCCTCGCAGTTTACCATCAAAGCTTCGACGTCGTTATTGAGTTTAAGATGATTTTTTTTTGGACGTATATAGACGTTCATACAGCTTAAAGGTTAACTTTTAGGCCTATTTTCTTCTATAACGAATTTTTTTTTGAGAATTTCGGAAATAAGTAAAGTACCAATCTTTTTGAAATTAGTGTAAACGAACTTTACTGTAGTAGCATTTGATAGCCAAGTGCCTATTTGCAAGAAGGTATCTCTAAACAGACTGCTTATCTAAAAAAAACCCAAGTGGGAAACCTTCGTATTGGTACTTATTCTTATAATAGGCTACATTTTGTAACTTTTTTGTGTTTAAAATGGCGTTGAAAAATTTGCTAAAAATGACTTTAATTTTTAGCCTGTCAAAATAATCTTACCACCACTTTCGCCAAATTTAATTTTCAACATCGATCCTTTCGAAATCTATTTTTAATACTTTAGAAGTAGTGTCAGTTTAGGTCTACATACAAAAAAATGTCAAAACTGAGAGATTTTACGGGGGGGGGGGGGGGGTCGACTGTTATCTGTGATACACCTGAACCAAGAAGCTCCTCCGACTATCAAGACACCAGTCGACCCTTCCACCACCTCGACCTCCTTCACATAGACACAAATGAGAAAGTGGCACCTCAGGCTCACTCCATTATGTACCCCTCCATCTCACTTAAGTTGAATTCCCTCTACTACCCCTTTCATGACGAGGTGAGTAGTCTACATGGGTCCATGCAAGTCATGCAGTCACTCCAAGTAGAATGGTCAAATTCTTTGCTGTGGACAGTGTGTTCTCCTTTGTGGTAGTCTATTCTTAGATTTTTTGGGGGACCCGTCGGATGGTGCCCACCGCCAAATTGACGAGGTCTACTCAAGTGCTAAAATTAACAGGTAATCTACATTTTCATAGCAATAGAAAGATAATTGTCGCTGCAACGGCTAAATTCTGTTTTTATTGCTTAAATGAAAATATACATTTTCCTGTAACCACCCTACCTCCCCTCTGAGTGACCACCATGACATATTGAGAGGAATAAAATGTGTTTCTTAATGCGCCTTGAGCGCTTTTAATATGGAGGGAGTGCACACGCATACTTCGGGGTTAGCGAGTTGGCTGGAGATTGGTATAAAAATACTAAAATTTACAGGTAATTTATATTTTCGTTTAAGCAAGAGAAACAGAATTTAGCCGTTGCAGCTGCAATTCTTTTTCTTGTTTAGTTTTTGCCAAATAACTTCTTAGTGATTCGAGTCAGGGCCTTGAAAATCCGTTCAAGGCGGTTAAAGTGGTATATTTGAATGTCAGAATCTGTCACAATTTGGTGAAAATACGATTTTAGCGAGTGGAACAAAATGAAGATAAATTATTACGCGCATCAAATGGGCTTAAAAAAGTTTAGCAGACAGCCTTAACATTGCAACTAGTATTTTTAATTAGTTGTTAAATAAGGAAAAGTTTTAATACCTGCTGCACGGAGTTTACTTACCGTTATGAACCTTTACGATGGCTTCACATACAAACTTGTATTGACTCTGAAACAAATCATGAGATGGCCTGTGTTATAATACGTACTGAACAGTGAACATTCTTGCATGAATATCAGAAAGACCTGGCCCATGAACTTCAAAGAAAGATGAGCCAATTAACTCTATTTACATCTTTTGACAATAAATAGGTTCATAAACTAGTGGATTCGCATTCTGCATTGAATAGCAGCTCTGTCTTAGTTGATTTCATACTTCGTCTGAATCATAGCTGTCCTTAGGTTATGAGGATGATGTCTACCACCACCAACACACTCGACCATTGCAGCAGCAATAACAACGCATACTGCACACAGTATAAAGCTGTATGTAGCTACTGGTAAGTTCATAAAAGAAACGGCTAGGAACCGTAACGTTATTTCCTTAGAGGGAATTGGGTTATTACACAGCACCAAAACCAGGGTAGATTAGTAGGTAGTGACGCTTTCTGAAAATGTGGGGTAAAGCAAGACCTGGTTATCGTAGGAGCCGAAACTTGAAATAAAAAATGGCGGCGTCGTTGCCATGGTAACCATTGTAATAGCGACAATACCTGCGACTCGTGCGTGGGTTTCATCCGAAGTAGAACTTATTCTTCGATCCAAACTGTAAAGATCGTTACAATAAACATAAACCAGGGATGAAGCTTCAGCTTGAACGGGCAATGAGCACGCTTGTCGGGTGTTCACAGAACACAAAAATCATGTACTCCACTTGTAACGACAACCCGTAAAAGCATCAGCCAGTTCTGATCTTTCTTAAAATTATGTTAATGTCCTAATGTGAATTATGGTATATTTTAAACGATTAATTTTGTATTCTTATCGTGATCAATTTGTTTTAGTGACGCTAAATAGTTTTGATCTCCATGATTGCTTTGCGCGTCCGTTACTTGATGACAGCGCCCTCTGGTGGTAAATCGCTGAAAGCGGGTAGGCCTCAAATGTTTACAGTTGTGAGAGTGGCACTACCTACATATTCTTCTAACCTGACTAAAACAAAACAATCGGTATGCTATCAATAACCCTTGCTTGATGATTATTCTTCCTCTTTAGTTTCTCTATCTTTCGTAAGTAAGTTCAATTCCATTACACTGTGCGATGATTGTGTACATTAAACCAAGAATACAAAAACTTAGAACAAAGTGGGGAAAATCAAAATCATTAGTCTTACTATCTATGTGTGCACCTGGCAGAACCCCCCCATGGTAAGTGGGGGTTGTATGTGGATTCCTGACCTCTTATTAAAAATGGGCTAACAGAAATAAATGTGAACTACCTGACACGTTGGTGACCAACTATGGCGAAAGCTCATGACATCCATTAATTGACATCAACCAAGCAAGCAGCTCATATTCACAACCCCCTTCTTACAGTGGAAAGGATATTCTTTCTCTATCCCATCATTGTGCACTTTGTAATTAATACTCAACAGTTTGCAGGCAGTCTTCAGGCAGTTAAGCCACTAGCTTCAAACTCAACGAAATTCAAGAATCCCTCATCACATCATAGCCAGCATTCCAGGGTGGTTCGCCCCGTCACCCCACCTGTCGTCCCAGCACCGCCGCTCCCAGTCCGACAACGACAAACACACTTAGTCGTCCAACCTGCACTCAACCTTTCGTCAGCCGTTGACTCCTCCCCCACGCTCATGTGATGCCCTTCGCTCTTCTTGGGGGTAAATCAGCCCACTCCAGTTCCGGCCATCAGCAGCGACAGGCGTCACCATCAGCGACATCCTTGCAATGGTTCCACCCTTTCGTCTGTTGTCCCAGAGGCCACTTCACTCACTGACTCCGACAAAGACGACAGCTCTCGCCATGCTTACTTTCATGAAAGCTTTCATGAGGAGGGCGACCCTTCGAAAATCCCGTTGTCCGATCTTCTGAAGACAGTTGAAGACATCGTTCCTGACTGTTTCCTGTACAAGCCATCTTCCTCCAGCTCTGAACCCATCCTGAACAAAGGTTAGTCGACAGGTATCGGCTTTGGTTTACAGGACCAGAACCCGAGACGTCGCTTTGTTTGGTTGCCATACCACCTACCATAGCACGCGTTGAACATCCTACCCCAATCCATCCTTCCATTAACGCGGATTGTGCCCTTAGACCATGGAAAGCACACGGAAAGTGTATCTGGCCTAAAGCCATTCGGGTGGCATTGCAACTTACACACAAACTGCATCCCGCATGTGGGTGGGGCTCTCCCCTCCCACATATAAAAAAAAAAAAACGAAAATTTTAACAGGTAAAATTAGTTTTTACTAGCCTAAAATACTTACCTTCAGTAATTACGCTAAAATCACTATTTTACGCTATCGCTGCTCATTTTCAGACTAAAAATACCATTTTTTAGGATTCTCAAAAACTTTCTCCTTCTTCCGCTAGGGGCGCTACTCATCTCTCCGACTTCAGCGCCCCCTCCCTTCACTCTCCATCACTTCTTGAACACTCCGGTTCAGTGACAGCGGGGAGGCGGGCGGGTTCTTACTGAAGGTAAGTATTTTAGGCTAGTAAAAACTAATTTTACCTGTTAAAATTTTCGTTTCTTACTACCTGCAAATACTTATCTTCAGTAATTACGCTGAATTCGTCATTCAGGCGGTGGGACATGTCCCACTGAACCCAGGAGAAGTATAATTTTTTTTTTTCTTTCACATAATCTGACCTGATAGAGGAAGAAAGTTTACCAACCTATAAAGAGGGGGGGGGGATTGAGGCTTAATGGCGCGTCGACAACTTGGTCATTAGCGCCAACCTCAGTCACAGTGCAGTGGTCCGGGTTGCCACTGCACCACACATTACAGAGATGTTATTCAAACCTATAAAGAGGGGTGTCTCCTTTATCCTAGGGCGTCTCATATCTCTTCCACTGGTACCCTCTCTCCACATTCTCGTCAGAATGTTTCCACTTCATTCCACTGGTACCATATCTCCAGAATGTCTTTCCAGACCCCACAGTCATTACACCACTTCATGACGAAACACACCGCCTGTCACCAGAGTATGGCACGGGAGGTTTTAGAATTTTTGTCCTGCTACAACGTGGCTTTCAATGATAGCTTTACCCTTCAGGCCACTAGTGTCCCGCAAGTAGTGCTTTATAAAAGTGTTTTTGTGCCGCCACGAACACGCGGACACAACCTCATCTAGTGGTGTGCCGCAGCCAAACGCCCATGACGCTGCTAGTGCTCGTAACTCATGGGCTCGAACTTCAGGAGGTAAGTCTACATGATTTGGGCCGTTCTCGTATGCTCTTTTGATCACGGCACAGATCCACTTTCCCATCTTAAATGGTGTGAGTCCCGTCTGCAGTACCTCGTCTTTGTCCTTGTCCACATCGAGAAACAAGGGTGTTGGTCGGGCCGTTCTGACGTTGTCTGCGAAGCCGGGTAGTTTCAAATCAGTCTTATCTAAGTAGAAACGTAGGGCTCTTACCGGGCACTGTCGTCTCTCTTCTGATTTTGTTTGTAATCGCTTCCCTAAGGCTTTGATGTGAACAGGTCTCGGCTTTGCCCCTGGTTTGCAATTTTTTGCTCGGAAGTGGGCAGGAAATGTCAAGTAAACTTCCGACCAATCCTTAGCAAACCTTATATGGCCGTCATCTCTTGAGAAGGCGGCCAACTCACTCTGCCTAGCTGCAGATGCCAGGGCCACCAGAAAAACAGTCTTCTGTGTCAAACACAGTATGGATGACGACTCTGCCGGTTCGTATGGTGGCCCCATGAGGCTTTGTAATACCAAAGGTAGATTCCATTTTGGGAATAGCTTTGTCCTCTTAGGTCTCGCTAAATCAAATGCCGACATTTGCTTAGTTAGAATCGCGTTGGATACTGCTGCCCCATCCCCAACACACGAGAGCACCGAATTAATTGATGCCCGGTAACCTTTGATGGCACTTGGCGACAGTCCACTTTCAAAGAGACCTTCGAAGAATGCCGTTAATCTGGTGAGCGGGGGGTTGCAGGGGTCACAGCCATCCCTACAGCACCACTCAAACCACTTCTTCCACTTCGCATTGTAATTCTTCTGTGAGGATTCCCGAAGGCACTTGGTAAGTCTCAGTGCTACTCCCTCCTCGTGGCCGTCCTTTTTCAGATTTTCCATCAAAGTCGCCACCCGTGAAGGTTCAGAATGGCAGGGTTTTGGTGCACGGTTCTTCCTTGGTGTTGAGTCAGAGACGTTTTCGTTATTGGAAGAGGGAACGGTTCTCCCTTCCGTAGTTCCATGACGTCCGTGAACCACGGTGCGGCTGGCCACCATGGTGCAACAAGAATGAACTGTCCTTGAGAAGTCCGTAGTTTGTTCACTGTTCTCTGAAGGAGTTTGAAGGGGGGGAAGAGGTAAGCGTTCATTCCCTCCCAGGAAATGGAGAGGGCATCCGTTGCCCAGGCTTTCTCGTCGGGGAACGGCGACACGAAGCACGGCAGTTGATTGTTGAATTGTGTGGCAAACAAGTCGATCGTCGGTGTTCCCCAAAGCATTGCATATCGCTGGATCCAGCATCCACTCCGTCGTTGGGACTCGGGCACCCCTGGACAGTTCGTCCGCCCACACATTGAGGTTCCCTGCGATGTGTCGGGGAACCAGAATGATCCCAAACTTGATGCAAGTCTCGAAGAGGTTCGAGGTCTCCTCCATGAGGGTTCTTGAGTGAGTTCCCCCCCCCTCTTCGGACATAAGCAATCGCCGTGGAATTGTCGCTCATGATTCCTAACGTTGAGTATCTGAGCCTCTCTCCCCACGCCATGATCGCTCTGTGTATGGCCCTCAATTCTAGCACATTGATGTGCATGTCTGCTTCCTCGGCGTTCCAGGTCCCCGAAGCGGTCTCGTCTGACAAGTGGGCTCCCCAGCCTGTGTGCGAGGCATCCGTGAACAGGAGGTTTGTCGTTGCCGGTTCCTGTAGAGGCACTCCCCTCCCTAGGTTTTTTCTCTCTGTCCACCAGAGCAGGGATTCCACTGGGAGATTGTGGAGTGGCACGATATCTTCCCAACTCTCCCGTGGCCACCATTCCTCCTTCCGAAACCAGTGGAGCGGTTTTGCGCGCCACGTTCCTAGGGGTACGAGTCTTGCGTTCGAGTCCACAACCCCGATTAGTGATGCCAGTTCTTTTGCAGTTGCCGTCTTCCGCTTGCAAAAGTCTATCACCGCCTTCCTCGTCTTCTCGATTCTTTCCCGAGATGGCTTCACCATCCAGAGGGACGAGTCGATCTCCGCTCCTAGGAAGATGAAATTCCTCGCCGGTTCCAATCTTGACTTTGTCCTGTTGATTCCCCATCCTAGATGAGCAAACAGGGACAAGCATCTTCCCAGCTGTAGTGACAGCTGCATCCCAGACTTGTGTCTCAGAAGCCAGTCGTCTAGGTATGCGTGGGCCTTGATGCCGTGCAGATGAAGGTGTGCTAGCACCGGCTTCAACATGCGAGTGAAAACGTACGGTGCTGTAGCAAGGCCGAATGGTATCGCCGTGAATTGGTAGGAAACGTGTCCCGCTACCAGACGGAACAGGTGCCGGACAGATGGGTGTAATGGGATGTGCAAATATGCATCCTCCAGGTCGATTGAGACGGTGAACTCTTCGTGTTTGAGTGCTTCTCGAATGGAGTCGATCGACTCCATTTGGAAGTGGTCTTTGGCAAGGTGTAGGTTCAATTTTCGAAGGTTGAAAATAACCCTGGATCCACCTCCCTTTTTTGGGATCACTCTCGCCGGGCTCCAGAACCCGGGGGTGTGTGGCGCAACTTCCATGGCTCCATTTGTACGAGCAAGTTCACCTCCGCAATCAATTCTGGGGTTGACGAAGCGTTTACCAGCCAGTCTGGTGGGCAGCTTGTAGTTCCCGGTTTTGACAGGAAGGGTGGTGAGTAGCCTTCTTCTAAAATCTTCACTATGAAAGGATCTGTCGTTAAAAGTTTCCATGTTTCCACATGGCGGGACAGCCTTCCCCCCACCTGCCGGTGAATAGGGGGGGTCCCCGACCACTTCCAGTCAGTTCCTGCGAGACGGCCGCCGTGCCCTTCCCCTGAAGGCACTTCTTCGACGCTGTCCTCCTCCCATTCCTCGTCCGCGTGGTAGTGTGGAGGGGTTGTCGGGAAAGGGGGAACGTTCCAGTGCTTTCTCCGTGCTCTTCTTCATGTCTTGACCTCTGTATGGGTTATTCCATGGGCCGGATCGTGGTGCAAGCCTGTACATGTTCCTCCCTCGGTTTGACCCTCGTTGCGTCGCCGTGGTAGGTGGTGGGGCTCGGATCTTTTCCTTAAGCTCTGGCGCCAGCTCCAATAACTGCCCATTAAATAGCTCGGAAGATCCATGAATGGGGAGAAGCCGTAGTCTTCCAATAGTGTCGGTCGGCAGTCCCGACGCAGAATCCAGCATTGCGTCCCTCCTCCGGAAGGTGTTATTCATAGCAAGTCTGCACTGCCAGTTGATGCTGTCTTTATGGAAAGACGACGCACGTTTTAATAAATGCATGCATTCTCTGATGGTGGTATTCTCCCTCAATTCAGGGTTTGCCA
>JAHWFP010146962.1:0-12645 GCA_023313725.1 Lithobius niger
AAGTTCCGAATGGTTCGGCCCTTCAAAGGAGTGATATGAACGCACCAAAACATTCGCCAAGTTAATCGCACCGCCTAATAATTCGAAAGTTAAATGAAAACTAGAACATTGCTACTTTCGGTAGCAATGTTTAAGTTTTCATTTAACGTCCAAAGTATTATTCGGTGCGATTAAGTTGGCGAATGTTTTGGTATGTTGATATCACTCCTTTGAAGGGCCGAACCATTCGGAACTTGGCGGAACCGTTTACCAGTTTTGGTTTTTGATATGATATCACTCCTTTTTTTTTTAATTGTGTATTGACTCAACTCCACTACCGTGCAGATGAGTAATAGTGCCACGTCAACAAGAAATTGGTTTTCAACAATTTGCTACTACCTTTTGCCTATAGGCCGAACCATTCTCAACTTAGTCACCTCTTTATTGACTTTTGGTTTGGTTTTAATTTTGTTGTAATTTGTTGTATTTAGTTAGTTTTGGTGTGTTGATATCACTCCTTTGAAGGGCCGAAACACTCTCAACTTGGTGGCCTCCTTACCAGTTTTTGGGTTTGTTTATTTTGCATTGTTTTTACACTTGGTTTATTTTTCGTGAATTGGACGTGAATACAATTTCTTTGCAACGTTGTTTAGATTTATCGTGCTACACTAGTGTGTGCCTAGGCACGTATGTCAGTATACACGTTCTCATTGTCCAATGAGAGACGCCGACAATACTAACAATGGTTATAACAATATTTTCGTACTTACCCGCCCTCCCACGCCATTCCTGTTACGCCCCCAGGCCCCAAACCATATAAGGTACGCAGTTCGTATTGTAGTGCACCCATTCGTCCAATTTAATAGCTGGAAGCCTTCCAGTTATCTCGGAATCGATGAATAATCACCCTATGGGATTTACCATGGGGATGAGTGGACTAGCTAGCTAGTCAGGTGGGTCATTGCTCTCGATTTCAACACAATTTAGGCTTTTGTACAGCATTATTATTTTCCCCCCAGTACCTGAAATGTGCCCAACTATGCTTCAAGATATAAGACACTGACGCAATGGCATCGCGCTACAATGGTTTATAACCTCGACAATTGAATTGATGTGATGTTTGTTGCCTAACTTGGTGCGACACACTAGCGTGTGTCTAGATGAAGTTGAATTGAAGATTTACACTATTAAGAAGCTGAACTTGTTGAACGAATACCGACCATGCTGATGTTTTTGTGACCTTGTATTCCGTGCCCCTCCCATTAAGAGGTTGCCTCATTATATATCGTCGGCTTAGGAATTAAAGTTAAAGTTTTAAACTGAATGTTTCTCGCCAATCGGGTCACAAATCATGGGACAATTCAACGTCGCACAAAAATTTTTCAATATCAACTTGCGTGTTGTGAATTTGACTTCAACGAATGCAAGCTCCAACCCCCCCTTTTTTTTTTATTTGATTGGTTTGAGGCGGGAATTGCCCCCAGCCTCCTCCTTTCCCCTGTCAGTAATTCCGCCGCTGGATCTGTCAATAATTAAAGAAGCCTAATGTTTCCGGAATTTTCATTTGCAGATTGCATTTTGTCGGTGAATGTTAGTTCCCAAAGTAAAATCATTAACACTATTTTCTTACACCCACGAAGGACAAAAGTGCATTACTACGCCAATGTTTAAGCCGCATCAAGCCTTTTCCTATCCATGCAGACTAAATTATTAAAACTCAGTCTGTAAGTAATTACGTATTTCGAACGTGTCTACCCGTACGCGAGAAGTGGACTCGTCATCCTAGAGTGTCCAACAGCTAAAACGGACTTAATGTCGTAATTATTCGTTGTAACAGTTTATCATTACCCTACCTGGAACATGAAATATGCATAGTCGACATTTCTGAAACCAATACCTTAAAACAATCGAACTTTCGCAGCCATTCACTCGCTGGAGGAAGTAATCCGTAAAGGAGCATAGCAGAGAAGCTAACATTTTTCTGTCTAAATTTCATTGTCCAATACTGTACATACTTTAAAGTGGGGAATTTCTGATTTCAGCATAACAGGTACCTTTGTTAATTATTCATTTTTCCATTAATTTATAGTTTTACGACGTTCAAACATGGGACATAAAATGTCACAAGTTGATCATTCTACAACTTTGTACGACATCCTCCTTTCAAAAAATGCATAGATTCCGGAATATAGTAGAAAGAAAACAAAAAGGCCGCCATTCTTCCTAGATGGCGGCCCTAAAGGTGGTTCTACATCAGTAAACGATCTTAGTGACATTCTTAAACATATCCCCGAGTTTGATGCTTTTAGCACGAACTGCATACTTTTGCCAATTTTTGGCTCTTAGCCACTGTACTATTTTTTTTCTTAGCAATTATAAAATGGAAACACCAATCTCGTTTTCTGGTCCATTTTTTTTTTGTTGGGTTTCGTTAGAGTTTGAGGACAGCAGTAATCTTTTTTCAAATAGTTAAAATTTATTATTAGTGCTGAAGTATTTCCTTGCAAACGCACGGATTTATTTAATGTTCAGTTTGGCATTGTTGCATAATAACAATGTTTAAACCAATGCAAAACAATCAATTTGGTCGTTTGGAGCTCCCTAACCCCTGAACTACTTGACCAATTAGAAAGGTCCATATGAAAAGGGCACATCTACAGAGCAATACCTGTAAAATGAGCTAAGAACCAGCTTTATTCACCCCGCATGGGAGAATTTATTTTCGTGATACAAAAAAAGCGTTACCAGTAGTTAGTATTAGTTAGTAATTAGGTAAATATCAACGTTATTCACGTCGTTTTTTCAACAAGAAAACGTTAAGCTATGTCACTAACAGGCGACCAAAGTCTCCCGATCAAACAAGTTTCAGCCTTTTCTGTTGCATAGTTATTTATCCTCAAATGGCTGAAAATAGCCAAACTACCTTTGCTGTAAAGACACAACGTGTTTAGTGGCCGCCATGCTCATATATACGTATTATCTGGATGTTATCTTTATCTTGGTGGGCGACACACTAGCGTGTGTCTTGATAATTATTACTGTCCATTTACTGTGCCTCCAAGACCGTTAGAATTAGCTTCAAGGCCGCAATCTGTTGAATCATAAAACTTGTCTCTGTATTTCTACCAAGAAAGGAATATTGCGCAAAAATTCCTTTCTTAATTACTGGTTCAATGGACGGTGCTTGAAACATACTATACTTAAGTAATCTTACGTAGGAATCCAACAGAGAATCAGTTTTATTGCTAAGGTATATTTCATAATTGTGGTTCGAACGATTCCAGGATGAATTCTGGAAATTTCAATATTTAATCCACAAAACGGTTTTTTTTTTCAACTTGACACATTCGCCATATTGCTATGGCGACTTAAAATAAATGTAACATGCGCATGTAAGCGCATGAGATAGAATAATTTTACTCTTAACATTATTTGCATTTCCAAGGTAAACATTGCGCTGAACAATCGGGCAACGAGCAATTCGAAGGGCGATTAGAGTCAAGTCTTTTAAGTTCTGCGCACACACGACTCGCATTTACCCCCGGCCCCCAGCGCCCCGAAGCACCTCGAAAATTAATGTTCTGTCGTGAGGGGACGCCTGGCGGCTGCCTTAAGTGGGCTTACCATCGCTAATATGTCGACGAGATGTGGCTCGCAGGGCAAATGCTTCAGGCCCTCTCATTACTTGGGACCTGGGGCTTAGCAGCAAAAGGCTGGGCCCTGTTTTGCCACAAACTTTCCCTCATTTGTCGATAATCCTTCGAGACGCTAGCGTTTTTCGTCCCGAGCAAATGAGGAGGTTAATTAGGCGTCGCTAAATCTCATTTATTCTCGACAAAAGGAAATAGATTTTCGCCGACAGTACCGCGCCTGATCGGCAGAAAGTTAGGCACGAGCGGGAAGAAAGGAGAAAACTTAATTGATAGAATAATATTTCAGGTGATCACTGTTTCATCGTCTTCTGCCGAACCGAAGCGTTTACGCAATCGTAATTGGAAAACGTGGATGAAGAGGGGGAGGGAGGGGGAGGAAGGGAGAGGGGGAGGAGGGAGAGGGAGGGAGAGCGGGGCTTCTGTCTGAATGATGAAGGCCTATTAGAGTCAACTTGGTTTCACAATTTCCTTCTTGAGTTAACGACAGTCGCTGAACGAATTGGTGAGGAAACTGTGAGCCACATTAAATTGCGATCATAATCAAAATCCAGTTTGCGATCCGCAGCTTGCATAAAGACAATATTAAAACTGACGTGGATGTGGGAAGTTGGGTGCGTTAGAACATTGTGAAGAAGAAGGAAGAAAGAAAGGTCGTTCGTTAACGCGGAGTTCGCTGTAAAATCGAAACGGATACTGGTGTGTTTCGTTTACGAGTGAGCTTACCAAATTCTCTTTTACAGGATCCTCTGGTTTAACACGATCTGTAAATTCCGTCATTTATACTACCAGAAAAAAAAATACCGCAATATTTTCCTCTGTTTTTACAAGTAGCTTTTTACTAATTTCAACAAGACAATAAGCATTCCCGGTGTTAATATTTATTACTCTTATCACTTTCATTCAACATTACTCCAGCTGCAACCTGAAAGTATTTAGTTTCAGAAGAAGAATGTAAAGGTGGGCGCCTTAACCCTTAATACCCCAACCATAAATATTACCAACCATGAAAGTCCCAACGCGCATCGGCAGATTTGTGTAGGGCCCCCCGGGTCCTACATCACGGGTTATCCTGAGCAACTACCCCCGAGGTCCCGAGATATCCTTATCCTGAGCAAGTGGGAAAAAAGCAGCCTAGTGGCAGGCGTCATCGTGTCCTAGCAAAGATGTGGTGCTACCCCATTTGCGTATTGGTGACACCAATCTTACTCATTGCTTCCTTTTGCAGGGTAACCCACCTGAATGTCATTGGTGACGCCAGCCACTTTGTTTGTTGACAAAGGCCCGTCACTTTGTTTGTTGACTGTCTTCATCTTGATGGTATTCGTCACTGTTTTCCATCTCCCGCAAGACATAGCGTGGCAATTGGGCAATGGTCCTATCCTCTTGTCCGGGGTTTTCCAGTTACAGATTTATGACAAGATTTAGATTTGGAGTTCGGTTAACATCTCTGTAATGTGTGGCGCAGTGGCATGCCAGACCACTGCACTGTGACCGAGTTTGACACTAATGATGCGTCATTATGCCTAAATCCTATTACATTACAGCTCCCCCCACAAATATATAACGAAGTCGAAATCCTAAATGAGAATAATTATCAGCTCTGGGCAACTGAATTCTTGGCTCAAGATTAAGCAAGGTTGCGGCATGGAATTGGATCATAATCCACTGGCTGCAACTGAACCTGCAAATGTGATTGCAGATTACATACACCAAAAAACAGTGATTGTTTTTACTTCTTATACCAGAACGTATCACCTTGCATTGCTTTTCAATTCCAGGGCCCAAAAAATGCAGAGCAGATTTGGAACACTTCGTAAAACAGATATGGTCTGAGGCATCGGAATTACGCCGAATTCTTACATAGACAGTCTTACTAAGCAAAGATTATTCCCCATAAGACGTTACATACGTATACATAAGATGGTATTTGGCTTAAGCTGCAATGAATCAAATTACTGAAATGTGGGAATAACGCCGATAGAGCAACAAATCAGTCAATTCCACAAGGTGGAACACAAGAGATAAATTGCTCAAACTGAGAGCGTGGGCGAGGTTAAACTAATAGGAGCCATTCGGAGACAACTTCTCAAGAACAGACTTCAGATGCCAACCAGAAAATCTGGTCCCAACCAGAAAATCTTCTACCGTCGATTTGAAAGATTGTGAAAAGTAAACATACCACTGACAGTCTGAAATTCAGTTGTATCTGGATATAGAATTGGTGCTGTATCAATTGATTCCAAGAATAAGAATGGTTATAATTCTGTTTTTCTCTAGGATTGCATGATGTATTTACGTACCTTCCACTATGCAGTTACATTTTTTGGGGGTCTTGCTCATGTAGACAAGATATTTGAACGGACGAGTTCATATCCACAACGTCATGTGAAGATGTTCACTGAATGTAAGGGAGAATTACAGTAATCTGATATTCGAACGTTGATAATTTGCAAGTTGAACAAGCTGGTTCTACAAACTGTACACTGGAGTGAGAGAATGAAGAAAACTATTCAAAAGGGGTGCAATTATTTGATCAATACTGATTGGTCGCGTGTCAGATTTTTGTAAAATATGCACTGAAACTAAAACTTGCAGCAAACCACATCCGCATTTGCCATACTTGCGTGGTTATCGTCTGCCTGACCATTAAATTTAAACTTATGCGCCCCTAGTAATGTTTTTCGTCTTC
This sequence comes from Lithobius niger, assembly GCA_023313725.1. Lineage (NCBI taxonomy): Eukaryota > Metazoa > Arthropoda > Chilopoda > Lithobiomorpha > Lithobiidae > Lithobius > Lithobius niger. Next base: position 6,322 of record JAHWFP010146962.1, read on the forward strand.
AAGAAGAACAGTATTTTCTTACTGTCATTGATATCAGCTCTAGACGTTACTTCGTTATTCCTTACGTGAATAAGAGTCAAGTCTTTGAAGCCTTTAGAAGCCTAGTTTCAGAACTAGTAAATAAAACAGGCCTGCGAGTACAGAGAATCGCCAGTGATAATGGTGGAGAATTTATTAACGTTTATTTACAACAATTCAGTGCTCAAAAAGGGATCACTCACGTGAAAAGCACGGTACATTTCCTGCAAAACAACGCTCCATCCAAGAAGACCCACGGGGTCATTAAGAACCCTTGCATGCTCTTTTTGCGTGATGCAAACCTTCTTTGTTCTGTTGGCCCGGTGCTATAAAAAGCAGCAGTCGATACCTGAAATGCTTTAGACAATAGACACGAAGGGTTCATAACAACATCACCCTCTTGAAAAATGGTCAGGTCATATTTCTAATGTCCTAAGCTGCAGATGATTTGCACCTTGATAAGAATAGACGTGGCACTTTTGATGCTACTGTAATCCCTTACATCAATTCAGGGTATGATTTTAAATGTCAAGGTTATAAGCCGTACAACCACCTGTACAAAAGTATACTTTTGTGACGCTTTTGTACTTTTGTACATTCTGATCCTTATAAAAATCCAGTTTATCCTTAAAGTATATATACTTTAAGGATAAACTGGACTTTTATGAGGATCAGAATGCTTGGGACTTATTTAGTGGAGGAAATACTTCTGGTCCTAAAACTTGGTAATGTCTGCTACGGGTAGTATCATATGTACTGATCATGTAACTGTGTTTCGTCTGGGGATAGTGATGATGATAACGTAAATTTACCCACACCACCTCCAGCATATGTTCCTCCTGTACTAGTGAATAATATATAGTATATTTCTCCTGGAGTAGTGAACAATGCTATAATACCCGTTCTTCGTAATGTTCATGCACCAATATTTCAAGTGCATTTTTCTTATCGTTTTCAAGGGTTGCAACCCAAGATTACTCCCGCGGTTCCAGTGATCAATTCTCAAGATGAAAATGCTGAGTCATCTACTGCATAATTTGTTTAACTTCTTTTCTTCTAACTGACTAAGTGTCTACGACGACAGGTACGCTAACGTTTTTGTATTTCCCATCAAGCGTATTATATGTTATTTTTTCTGGTTTATAATGTGGTCTGTGAACGGAAACACACTGTGCCTACCAATTTGGGAATGAGTCACTTCCGAATGACAAATGCTACATACACACGATGGAGGGAGGGGGTTACAATGGTATATTTGTTATATTTCTGTGTGTGTGTGTGTGTATGTAATTCATCGGTTGTAATAACTTTTAAAAGTTTGTAAAATTCTATTCAGCCACGAGGGGTATTGTGGGAAGTAATTCTTAATCCCCCAATTTATTTTTAGCTTTCGTGCAGTTTTGCACTTTGTAATTGTGTGATTATGTTTTCCTTATTAATACAGTGGGTTTAGTTGTACTTGATGTCACATTCACATTTCTATTAACATAATAATATGCGTTATGATTGTTTCCCTTTGGTGGACGGCGAGCTCCTTCTTCGCTTTTTTCTACTTGTTACAAAAAGGAAGCTTCTGTGAATTACGGCCAACATATTGACGTCGTGCGTTCCCTAAAATGTAAGTTTTACAACTGTGTTTCAAATGTTTGGCTAAGAATGAAAACCTAATAGAGCAAAAAAGGAGCCATAAATCTAGATTTTAGGTTTTGTAATCTCGTAATTCTAAGAAAAAAAGAAGAACGTTACAAGTTTCGACCGAAAATATGTGGCATCTCCCCTAAACAAAACTTGTTAAGGATTCCAGCTTAGCTTTTCGATTATTGGAAGTCGTGATATTAAACACCAAGCTCTCTCGTCCAGTTAATCCGACCGATCAGAGGTTAAACGAAATAACTGAAAATTGCGCAGAACACAGTTACTGGTACATGGTGATGTGAGCTTGGTGTTTGATATGACGAATTCAAACGGACGAAAAGCTTGGCGGTAATCCCTAACAAGTTTTGTTTTGAGTCCCTTCTTCACCGTCAATTTGTGCAGGAACAATCGCTTACAGTTCCGTACGACCTGTCATATTAGCGTAAGTTTTGAAGCGGAAAGTTTTGAGAAATGGACATTTCTCATGAAAGTCGAGTAGGGGTGGGGACCAATGAAGACAAGAAGAAAAAAGGGAAAAAAGACGGAAAACGTAGGGGTGTGCTACAGTAAAATGAGGTGGGAGGTGCAATATGTGGAAAGGAAATGAAAATAGAAGAATGGGGAGGGGCAGAAGGAAAGGTACACCGAAGGGGATTCGACAGAAGAGGAACGAAATAAGGGGGGGGGGAGGATAAGGACGACATATCCACGGTTGTCTTTGTTTTCAACAGCAGTCATTGAAAACAAAGAAACAAATTTAAAACACTGAAAAAATCATGCTGTACACATATAGCATGACTTTTTTTAGTGTTTTAAATTTGTTTCTAGTGCCATGATTTTCAGCTGATTTCCTTTGCACTTGAAAACGGGGTCCATGAAACGGTGTGTTTTTTTGGCATCTTTGTGCACATTTTTGAGCTTTACTCACTTCAACTACTAATTCGGACATAAATGGAACAATACCAAAAAAGATGAACGCCTACAACATTAACTTTATTTTGCAAGTCAAGGCACCCGAAGGTATTAAATGACTGCAGTTGAAAACAAAGACAACCGTGGATACATAAATAGATAATAATAATAATAATAATCTACATCATTAAAATCATATGATGTGCGTGCGTGCGTGCGTGTTCGTACCTCTACTCCTCTGGAACCAACACCTACAAAGGTGGGAGTAGGACCAAACGAAAGATAATTAAATTTCGCTTTTAATAGGCCTATAATTTTCATCGCTGTAACTTGATATTATCACCCTCAAATAAGCGAAAGAACCTAAAAAACTAACGTCAAAGTTTTTTTACCCGCGTGATGTTTGTTCATGACGTCATGAGGTTCATTTATGACGTCATAGTTTGTTCATGAAAACCTCCTCGAGCAAAGAGAGATGATCTGGAAAAGGATGCACGGACGACGTATTTTGCAACACACCACATACTTCTTAAAATTGTTTTTTTTTTTTATTAGCCAATGAATTGATGAATTGATGCATGGAAAAATCAAAACAATAGATTTGGTTTTAAAAGGGTGTCAAACATTCGTGTTTCTGAAGCACGGAGGCGCATGGATTGAAAGAGCAAAGCGAGCGATTTACACATAAACTAAACCTTTTCAATGTGTGTCTCGCTTTGCTCTATCATAGGAACATCGTAGGAGATTACATCTGACGTTCTGCAGATGTTTCTCCAAGTGAGAGATCATCAGAAAGTGAAGTGATAAGACACCCATGGACAAATCTGTACTGAGCAGGACGTAAAGAACAATATTCCTAAAATAAGTAAAACAAGAAAACCCATATAAAGTGTTTATTAACACAAATTACAAGTGATATGTGGTTCTCGGTGGTTACATCGATTCAGTCATGTTTTTGAGGAAATGTCTGCGCTGATTGAGTGAGAGAAGCGAACGAAAATCAGCGTTTGTCATCAGAAACAGCGCTTTTCTGATAAATTGCTTGATCTTAACTTTTTGCTTGACTCCTTGGACGTAAAAAAATAATATTGACCTTCTCTCGAGATAACCGATATTGCATACTACACTCCTATAATTTGCTTGATCGTTTTTTATGTGGAAGGGCTGTCTGTATCATAAGTGTTGCAGCAAGAAATTTCCTCGAGCGCAGCGATATGACGCGGAATGAGCGAGCGAAGCGAGCGACTCTGCTAGTCTACATCATTAAGAACGTATGATGTGTGTGCGTGCGTGTGTGTTTGTTTGTTTGTACCTCTACTCCTCTGGAACCAAAGCACCTACAAAGATGGGAGTTGGACCAAACGAAAGATAATTAAATTGCGCACAGTATAGGCCTATTTCATCGCTGTAACTTGATATTATCACCCTCAAATACGTGAAAAAACCTGAAAAATTAACGTCAAAGTTTTTTTTAACCGTCATGATGTGTGTTCATGACGTCATAGTTTGTTCATGACGTCATAGTTTGTTCATGAAAACCTCCTCGAGCGAAGCGAGATGATTTGGAATAGGATGCACGGAAAAAAATAACCAAAAAGGACGACATATTTTGCAACACACCACATATAGATCTTAAAAATGGTTTTGTATATAACTGACTTGATGTATGGAAAAAACAGACCTGTATATCTGGTTTCAAAACGGTGTCAAACATCTACATAATACGGAGCAGGCGACCAAGTCACCGGCCACGCCATTCCGTCGTACAATCAAGTACCCCACCCTGTAGTGCCAACTGTTGACGGAATTCGCCTTCAAATTCCGGTCGGGACACTTTTCCAACGTCTTCGAACAGCTGGCGCCACTTACCAAATCTGCCATGTGGCCGTCTATTGACGGCCTTCGACTACAAGTTCGGGTTATAACACTTTTTCCAAAGTCTTCGAAGAGATGACGCCACTTACCAGACCTGCCGCACCGTTTTTTGGATCGTTTTTTTGTCTTGTTGTGGTACCAAAGCGGCCAACAAAGTTTTAGTCGCGTGGACTGTGCCATTGTCGGCGTTTGACCTAAAAACAAAACAATCCGTGTCTACTAAACCAGACAACTTTAAACCAAACGACGATTGGCCCGTTGGGGGCCTCGAAATTGGCAGCTTGATACGATGGAAAGGCGCATTTATTTCCTAGATGTTCACTTCCAGAAAGGAGTTGAATTGTTTTTAAGTGATCGGCAACAATCGTTGTTTGCAACAATGTCGCAATGCACGGTACCGAGGTGAATTGTTTCAAAGGATTAACTTAAACATAGGGTTACTTGCTTACTGAATGCTGGATTTCTCAGGGTTTTTTTTAGCCTTCAGTCAAACATACACATGCGACTTTTCCGGGGCTGCACTAAAGGGGAAATGTCACGGGGCGGCGTTTTCGGGGGTGCGAGAGAGGGTGCCAGGGCAAGTGTGTGTGGCGGACAATGCGCGCGACTGAAGTGAATTGTTTCAAAGGATTAACTTAAACAGGGAGTTACTTGCTTACTGAATGCTCGATTTCTCAGTGATAGGGGTTTTTTTTAGCCTTCAGTCAAACACACGCCATCGACTTTTCCAGGGCTGCACCAAAGGGAGAATGTCACGGGGCGACGTTTTCTGGGAGTGGGAGGCGGGCAAGCGTGTTTGGGGGGACACGTTTGCAAATGCGGGAGGGGGCATGAGTGTGGGGATTGGGGTTAAAGTAATTGTGGGGGGGGGGTGACCATATGTGGGAGCCATTCACATGTTCGGTCTTCGGTTTGATAAATTTAAAACCAAAGACTAAACACCTGAGGTGCCAGAGGGAGGCGGAGAGATATTCAGAACCCACACTATGGGAGTGCAGGAACGGGATGCAATGGGGTGCGGCAGGGGAAGGGGAGCAGGGATGTGCGGGTGGTGGGTTACGAACTAGTTGTGCCCGTGCGGTGCGCAGCATGCGTTCGTAATTAAATTGCGCTTCGGATAGGCCTATTTTCATCGCTGTAACTTGATATTATGACCCTCAAATATGCGAAAAACCCTTAAAAAATAACGTCATTTTTTTAAACCCTCATGATGTTTGCTCATGACGTCATAATATCTTCATGCAAACCTACTCGAGCGAAGCGAAATGATCTGCAAAAGGATGCAGGCAAAAAATCACCTAAACGGACGACATATTTTGCAACGTAACACATCTTAAAATTGGTTTTGTATATCAGCTGACTTGGTGCATGGAAAAAACAGACCCGTAGACCTGGTTTTAAAAGGGTGTCAAACTTTCGTGTTTCTGAAGCACGGACATGTGTGGATTGAGCAAGCAATGTGAATAATTTCCATGTAAACTAAACCGTTTCAATGTGTGTTTCGTTTGGCTCTATCAGTATTTCATCTCTCACCTTCGTAGGGGATTACTTCTGGAGGAGAAGACATGCAAACGTGCAAACAAACAAATCAACTGTTTGGAATGATATAGGTGAAAAGTAGATGTGTTGAAGAATGTGACGAACGAACTGTGAGCAACATTTGCAATTAGTTTGCGTCGAAATAATCAGTACAATAATCAGTACTTAGAAATTACATGAAGCATGGATCGTCTTGCAGCTATTAGTTACGCACGGAGATGATCTGGAGAAGGATGCACGCAAAAAATAACCTAAACGGATGACGTATTTTGCAACGTAACACATATAGATATTAAAATTGGTTTTGTATCAACTGACTTGATGCATGGAAACCTGGTTTTAAAA
>JAHWFP010146964.1:0-40183 GCA_023313725.1 Lithobius niger
TCATGACTTGGAAGATAGTAGGCCGAAAGTGGCCCACCGAAAGCGCCGGACTCGGGCCCCGGGCACCAGGGAAGGAACACAAGGCGTATGAAGGACTGTGTCCTGTACAAGACGAACAGTCAGCGAAAATTGCAGTGGTCCATGGGATGGCCCATGGGTGCATGGATGCGTAGGCGTCTGGGCGTAAAGACGGTCGCAGGCCCGTCCAAATAGACGAGGCTGCAACAGCAAAAGCGAGTAAAATGATCTGAACATTTTGGGACGGAAGGGACTGGGCCAAAGGCCCATACGAATGTTATTTGAAGTTGGAAAGGTGCACGGGCGCCTAAGATGGGTTCCAAGTTGTGTTGAGATAGTGCTAGGAAAGCAGAGAAAACAACCACACACGATGGTTGCCCTAGCAAGAAAGATGAAGCATGGTCCAACACGGACGTATTTATAGGAGGCCTGCACATGCACAGAAGGTATAGCTATGAGCACGGCAGGGAAGCCAACAGGTTTTCACTAGGCTTTGAGCACACTCAGGAAGGATATGCAAAAAATTAGGTAATATATTTTTGTCGGCAACTAGGCTACAAACCGGTGTTTACCGACCCCGCAAAATCTGATTTTTGGCAAGTTTTTGCCTGTCTGGCCAAAAATATGACGAAAATAACCTTGAAATGAAATGAGAAAAAAAGTAAACTACAATAGTCAAATATTGGCAAAAGTCAGATCATTTACTTTGAAAATTGACATTCAGTTTTTATTTACCTTTCATAGACTTATTTTCACAGTACAAGAGATTCTTCTCACAATATCAAAGCAAATTTACGCAACTGACTGTCGAAAATTTGCTTATATATTGTAAGAATATATTTTACTGTGAATTTAAAGCGCATGAAAGGTGAATAGGAAGCTCCCCTTCTATATTCTTTTGAGATTAGTTTCATTTTTCTCAGAATCGTATTGAACTAATCGTATTGAAACTGGTTTTTGCCAGTTTTACCCGGTAATAACCAGAAAAAAAAACCAGTAAAAGTGGTTTTGCTGGCAAAAAACCAAACCTGAAGATAAGCGAGTCCTGTTGCTACACCTGCAAGATTTTGACAATCTATGTCTCACAGGAATGTAGGGAGAAGCATAATAGGCGAAATAGGCTAATGGCTAGACGTCTTAAAGGACAATTACATCCAATTTGACATGCACGCTTTACTTTTGGATCATTTACACAATAACCAAACACAAGAATTGCGGTAAGAATACGTTACGTACGTCCGATACAACAATTTAATTATTGCATCACCAAAACACGACATGGAGACCGCCATTGTTTTGCTGGAACGCGCAGAAATTAATGCAGACTGATGTCACTCTTCGATTTCGACTCGCCGCCGATTGCGATAGCTCTATCGACTGTGAGAGCTCGAGCGTCTGACAGCATTAGGTGGCCAACAGTTGTAGTGGCCAGCTAAGGCCGTCGGACGCTTGAGCTTTCACAGCCAATCTCAATCGGCTGCGAGTCGAAATGTGACATCTGTCGGCATTAATTTCTGCACATTCCAGCAAAACAATGGCGGTCTCCGTTAGGGATGTCCCGATGTACCGTTACCGATAAAACGGAATGCCGATAACTGCCGATATAACACTAAAAAATGAAAGTGTAATGCAGTTTCTGCTGCCGATGTACTGTAAGAAAAAAACTTGTATTTGATGTTACCTCATAAAAGTAAAGAAAATAAGCTTTTTTTCCCTGCAGCCATTTTCCCTAGACCTTACCCCACAAAAAAGGCACTTGCAGCCAAACATTTTCTGCACAATTGTAAAGATGTGAAAATATTGATATTAATTAATCAACAGACGAGCACTTTAAGATATATTAGTTCTAAAATACCAGCAAGCAGCAGTTTTCCGTATCTATTTGCAAGCCACATTTGTTGAAAAATATATGTTAAAAATGGTTTTTTGTATATAACTTCAGAACGGTTGGAGCTAATGACTTCTGGTTTGCACCATTCGAAAGCTGGTGAAAAAGGGTTAAAATGGTGTATTTGAACGTCAAAATCGGCCGATATTTAGCGAACCGTTTTCGTATACATGTAAAAAAAAGTGCGGCTAATGTGTGATCCAATACGGTATATCGGCACTTCGGAGGTGTACATCGGCGGTACCAATATATCGGAATTGCCTCCGATAACTGGCAATACCGATATGAATCCGATAATCGGCACATCCCTAGTCTCCGTATCGTGTTTTGGTGATGCAATAATTAAATTGTTGTATCGGACGTACGTAACATATTCTTACCGCAGTTCTTGTGTAAGTGATCCAAAAGTAAAGCATGGATATCAAAATGGATGTAATTGCCCTTTAAGATTATGCGCCCTGCCAGTTTGTGGTGGTGGTGGTGGGGGGCCGCAGAACATATTTATTAAAATCGTCCTTTCAGAAAAAATTTCTAGATATGGCCCTGATGGGTGTGGAACATTTTTCCACACGCTCTGAGCTTCGATTTGAGAGACTCAACCAGAATTTTACATTACTTACTGTAACATCAATAAACAATGAAAGTTGTATTGTCAGTTATGCCAAACCAAAATTGTACAATTCTGTGTGCTCAAAACATCTCTGCTCCATGATAGGCACTTTAAATTTTCTTTAAAACAAATGCCCAAAAATAATTTTAACACTGCCATGAAATAATTCGAAAAAGATTTAATAACACCAGTTAATAAATCAAATAACTCAGTGGAGACCTAGACGGAAAAAAAAATTGATGTGTACATCACTGCAGCCCCTGGACGCTGTGCATTTGTTTATTTCTTTTCTCAATCAGGTCTGTATTGAGGCAAACTGCTACGCAACAAAACTGGTAGGCATCTTTTAACTACGTCAAACAAAAAAAAATGGTTTTGGTTTGCGTTACCCGGCCGACCCTATTTTTACGAACCAACCGTAAACTTTTTTTCCGTCAAGGAAAAAAAAATCACCCTCCCTATTTTGAAGCTTCATCCGACGATACAAAAATCGTTCAAAAGCTTCCTGGAAGAACGAAAAATTTTGCTCCATGAACATGAATGTATCTTTACTGCATAAAAAAATATTAAATTAAAATTTTCGCAGTAAAGACTTTCTGATTTATAACAAAAAAAAGAGTAAAAATAAAAAAAATTTCCGACCGACCGACCCTATTTTTTTTTTAACTGCGTAGCCTAAAGCAAACAATTTTTTTGGTTTGGCCCTCCGCACCCTCATATCTTCTCACAACGGGTCAATCATGGCAAGAAGAGGAGGTGATGTCTTAAGAAAATAAGCTACAACACATTAAGTACCGTGTGTTACCATAGAAAAAATTACGGCAAGTTGACAAAGTTTGAAAGTTAACCCAAACCGCCTGAAAAACTTTCAGACCCCTTTTTTTTTTAGAGAGTCCATATGGTACTTGGGTCGGTTCTCAGATTCGAACCGGCATTCTCTTGGCTTGGAGCCGACGACGCTGACCACTGGGCTGTGATTGCCCGCTTTGCTCGGGGTCCCTGGGGCCCCGTCACAAAGCTCGCGCTGGGACTTAGTTTTTCGCTGTTATACATTAAAGGTATACGTTCGTATCTAGGCGGCCATGGGTTAACCCTTTTTCAAAGTTTTAAAATATGCAATGGGTCCTTCCACGTCCGCCGCTGCTCTCCTTCTTTCCCGTTTCGCAGTTGATTGGTCACAAGATTTGGGGGCGGAGCTTAACGTGCGACCTGATTACACACTTTTCCCGTCCAAGCAACAAGCGTTCCAACTTATAAAATTGAGTAAAAACGGAAAAAACCGGAAACTGGAGTTTACTTTTATCACTGTGGCTATTCGATGACATTATCGGAAAAAAATATGCAATACCACACTCGGACGAACACTAAAATTCTACTGTATGTAATCACTGTATGTAACCACTGAGTAAGAGTAACGGGACATAAATGGTCTGTATTTCCATCCAAAAAAAACTGGTCAGGACTAGTATTTTCAGTCATGTAAATTTAATGAGTTACGAGTCTGGACGCGAATGAGCTACATTTTTTCAAGTGGCAACCTTTTTTCCACAGATAATTTTCTGTGTAGCCTATTGGGGAGGGGGGGATATTATTTTTGGACCCTGATGGATTGCTCTTCAGGATCTTGTAAATGAGGGGGAAGTGGGGTTTATGCCGAACTACTCCGGTAAATTCACTTTAAATTTTAAACGTGAAATTCAGGCACGGAATGGCCCACCAGGAAGTCGGGAATCTCCCGATGGGCCCCTTCGGTCAGGGCCTCCGTAATTCTCTCCCCTACCCCCCCAAAAAATTAAATTTCTTTAACGTCTTCTTTTATTTGCTACAATGATTACTACTGACAACTTGTGAACGGTAAAGCTTGATGAAATTGGATTATGATCTTATTGTAAATGCATTTACAGATACTTGATATCAACTCATGAAGAAACTTCATATTTAAGGTAGGCTGCATAAACTGTTCGAAAATTAGTTCCAACTCAAAAAAATATTTCTTTGCTGGCAGTATGCAACAATTATGTTTTTGGAATGTGGAAGACGTCACAATTTGATCTGCTAACACTTGACAAATATTTCATGTGGGATTGGAGGAGGGGGGGGGAGGAGATGGTAGTAAGGCCCCACAGTAAGAGGACCCCCTCTGAGTGGTTTCCCGGTAGAAATTTAGTTCCCAGTTCGTGCCTGGTGAAAACACTAAAATCACGTCCATGTTTTTAGTGTAGTCATCGACCGAAACCAGTTATTTAATATCGGCCGAAACCGAATTCATTACCGAAACGGGCAATTCGGTTTCGGTTGAAACCGAGGCCTCCACCAAAACTGGTACACCAGTTTCGGCCGAAACCGAAACCACTACCGGAACCAGAATAATATCGTTCGACAAAAATAAAGATAAAATAAAAAAATCATGAGTGTGTTGTTTTTCGTAGACATAGTCAAGATTGGAAGGCCCAGTTAACTTATGTCCCGTCCTACGCTGAGTAAATCCACGTGCGCAAATCCACTCCCTCCCCCAAAAAATGTTTCAGAATTAAAAAAAAAACTGTCAATGCTGAAAGACTTCAAAACTTTCGTTTGCATTTTTTTTTTGGTCAATAATCTTGTTTTAAATAAATAACCATTAATTCCTGGCGAGGGACTAAGTCCAGAGCACTGGAAAAGGGCTTCGTACAATAAGTATAAGCTTTCCTTGAAAACGTAAAGAGAAATGAAAGCATAAATTCCCTCTAGCGCAACGAAGCGATTTAGATTGAAATTGTGTTTGTTAGTGATTAGGGTGGGCATGGCAGATGAAAGCAGGATCTGTGATGGCGCCCTCTTTGCGTTCCTAGGCTGCAGCCGAGTTAGTCAACGGAAACCTGCGAGGTGGAACTTGGTTTTGGCTTCACCGAAAATGCAGCATAGGATTCGGCCGAAACCGAAACGATAACCAAAACAAGTCAAACCAGTTTTAGTCGACACTGAAACTGAGCTGTAACATCATAGCCAAAACCAGAACCAAAACAAAAACAAAACAATTGTCGGTTTCGGTACCAAAACCAAAACCGAAATTCGGTCGATCTCTATTTTAGTGTTAATTCATTTGGACAGGAATTATAATAGACCATTCACATCCAGTTTCTAGCTCAATTTAAATTTAGACGTGAAAATATTAGAGTAACATCTATGTTTTTATTTAGTGTTAATAATTTGTTTGGACAGGACTGTATACCATTCACGTCACGTTTCTTGCTCAATTTAAATTTGGACGTGAAAATACTACAGTCAAATCGGTGTTTTTAGATGTCTGTAATTTGTTTGTACTAATAATTTAAGTCCCGTTTCTTGTTCAATTTTATAGGCTGGAACGTTCGTTGTTCGGACGGGAAAAGTGTACTCACTCAGGTCGTATGTTACCCATGAACAATGAGCTGCGAGACGTGGAAGGAGCCACCGTGTTAAAAATATGCGATGCCCTAACAAGATATAGACTAAAGGGTATTTCCAAACCACCTAGTTATGATGAGGATAGAAAATAATTTTAAAATATTTTGCCATTAGCATTGTGGAAACTCCATTTTTGCATATCAATTTTATAGTTCTTATTAAATGTTATCCACTCAAAACCAAAACTGGTATAAACACCCACTGAGTTTCCAAAAGCGGTCGGCCTTTGAAGGTAGTGATATCATTCCACCAGGGAAAGGCCGCCAAGGTTAATCCTATTAGCCAAGTTAATCGCACATACTAATCCTTCGTAAGTTAAATGAAAACTAGAAGATTGCTATTAGCGATAGCAATCTTCAAGTTTTCATTTAACGTCCAAAGTATTATTCGGTGCGATTAACTTGGCTAATAAGATTAACCTTGGCGACGTTTCCCTGGTAGAATATCACTACGTTCAAAGGCCGATCGTTTTTGGAAACTTGGCGGGTTTTTCTACCAATTTTGGTTTTGGGTGGATATCAAAACTTTCATAGGACTGAATGTACATAAGGTTACACCGTCTGTTTAAGGTGCTTCATTCTCAATTTTGCACAAACTGACTAACAATCGCTGATTTCGTTCGCTTCGCTCACTCAATCAGCGCAACCCCTTCAGTTGTTTTGTTTATCCCTGCAACTTCCCCTTAATTTTTCAAGATTTTGTTCACATTTAGTCATACAGAAACCCCCCGAAGGTCGCTGTTACTAAAACAGCAGAACGCGAAGCATTTTTTTTTCCGGGTTATTAACAAAAACCCATTAGCTCGTGTATGCTCGTATTGTTGTGTAACCATCATCTAACGTGCATCCCTTTATTCTTACGCAATCCACGGCAACGTTAATGTTTCTTTATTTTGTCCTTCGTTACAGTTCAGTTTTTAGTTCGTCCAGGCTTATACAATAAATCTAAGGACCAGTCTTGATTGTTCAAGCCACTGTTGCTTAAAATCTTTGGTTGCAACTTGGAAAAGAAACGAAATTTAAATTCGCCGGTGGCAAATTTCAAAACCCTCCCACGCATTTGCCCTGACCCCTACAACCCCCAAACCAACAAAAGGACCATCCTCAGATCACCATGCATCCGTGTGCAAAAGCTCAGGTACGTAGGCCTTCTCAATTTTGTGCTAGCCATGAGCAAAAAGTCTACGGGATTTAACATGGGAAAAATCTTATTAGCTAGCTAGCTAGACAGCAACATAAAAACAACGTTATTGACGCATCTTTTTCTCTATTATTGGTGGACACTCATCCTTTAAATTTTAGTTTTTCTTAATCTCTGACCCTTCCCCTTACATTTTCCACAATTTGAAACATATCTGTCGCATTGGGATTTATCCTCAACATGCCAAAATATGCTTTCAATTGCTTACAGTTAACAGACACATGTCTGCCAGTGAGCCGCCTTTTTATCATTAACAATCAATTTTTAACAATCGGATGTCTACAATGGGATGATCTACTGTTACTTGGCAGCGACACACTAGCGTGTGTCTAGATTTTCGCTTTGCAAAAGAAATAAAAATCGGCAACTAAATAAATAAAATAAAAGACAATGGCAATACTACGAGCTTTTTGTCTCTTACTGTTGCAATCATGTAGGTTAGCCTATACTATGACTAGTAGACCTGTAAAACGAGTCGCCGCCTTCGTCAGTCCCACCCTATCAATTTAACACCAGATTTGCTCACTAGATGACTCTTTGTAAACACCATCGAACTAATATCTTTTACAAACTCGAGATTCAAAACATGACATTTTACTGTATTTCTAAGTTGGTGTAAAAAGTGGGCGTGATAATTATTCCAGATGGCATAAAGCCAATTGGCATTAAAAAAGGTCGTCCGGCTAATCAACATAAAAAACAGACGTGATTGCAAACGCACATGTGCATCGGGATATATATCCAATCGCACAATAAACTGCAACAGGCAAAATGCTCAATTACGCCTTGAGCATAACCATGTCAAGCACGCTGCCCACACAAAACGGCCGCAATTCGAATTTACGTAATAATGAGATCTAATAGGGCAGTGACGCAGTCAATAATTATCATACAACAATGATACTAAACAGTGACACATCGACTAGACATGTCTTGTAAATATTAACAAAATATTAACCCACCCTGGCATTTTAAAATAAATTATATTAAAAGCCAGAAGAGCACTAGATTAAACTCTGCGAGGTTTTGTTAATTACGTGCGTTCGACTACTAACACCTAAGCCTGAGAGGTGTTGGGGGGGGGGGGGGGGGGGAAAAAAGTTTGTCCAACAATTCTGCACATGTTTGCAGTACCGGCAATGACTAAATGTAAACAAAACAAGTTTATCCTAAGTTAAATTCGATGTATGCCAACAACGTTCAACAGTTTGACAAATCGGTAATTTCACAATATTTAAACTACATTTGGAGCTGGTTATCAACACGGCAACTTTACAAGACATCTTTCTATACTAACATTAAATTTTAAAACAACTGGCCTAAAGCTTCTCCCTAAAAGCATCTCTGAAAGGTGCTATTTTAAAGATACGCTACTCTCTTGCGCAAACCCACGAGAGCCCACGTGCGGAAAAAAAATTAAGGTTATGGTTCATTCCAGTTTAAAACAAACACAATTAGATAGAAAAAAAAAGCCGTAAAATTATCTAATCGCATATTGACTAAAATAAATAATAAGTCAACATTAAAGAGATTCTCCCGCACTCTCCTGCGTCCATCTAAAGCAAAATGCCAGCCAGGTAGGCCTACGACCGATGCAATGAAATTCGCGACTTGCATGATTACAACAAATTCATCAATAATCGATCATTTTGATTAGATCGCACGCTTCAGCTCTTAAATTCCTTACCTTTTAGCCTGTTGATTGAAAGCAACAAGGGCTTGGAAGCCTTAATTTCCGAAGCCTTCGCACGCAGCCTCACTCACCAACCACGAAACCTTCATTGAACCAACTCTTCGCTCGCGAGGACGACTAGGCTCTTACGGTTATTTTACACCCACCCACCAACTTTGAATATTTAATTATTTTTTTTTGTAAAGCAATCGAATAAACTCTAGTCTTATTTCTGCAAAAAAAATCGTCAATTTTGTTGAGAAGTAAGTGTGGCGTCAATAAATTGTGCTATACGAATTGGAATGTTTTATATTTAAGTCTTCCACGACCATCTGAGCGGGACTACTGGAACAGCCGTATTGGCCAACCTCGCAAGCAAACTGTTTTACGAGCGAATTCGCCGCAAGAGGACGCGATCGCCCACAAAGTAAGCAAGTGTGATAGTAGCCACTAAAATCTCCAAAAAATAAAGCCTACTGCTCATTAATAATTGGTAGTATTGTTCCGAACGATACGGAGCGTATTGAAATAAAACTTATTGCTACACTCACGCATAATTGCAAGTAAACTCGATACACTTGAATAATGTGATAGATCGTTACATCTTACACAAGGGTTCTGTAGCTGTAATTAGACACTTGTAAAATGACAGGAATGTTGTCGAAGACCTCTATATAGCATAGCCTGACATCTGACAACACTTCTTGATTGAAGCGTTACTTCAACATTAAAATAAAACACGTCTTTTCAGAACACCGATTTTACTTTTGAGAACAACTGAGTATTTTATTATGAAGAATTTATAATTTATATTATTATATAATGACAATTGAATATTGATCAAAGGAAGGGATATTTTAATGTAACATAATAGACAAATTGAGGTAGCACATGATGTCAATTGATAGCAATAGCAATTGCAATTGATGTCGTGATGATGGCCTACACTATTGGAGGCTACAGGCTCTGTGATATCACCGATTAAAAAGCGAACGAAAATACCATGGCGCCGGATACCATACACGCGGCGATAGCTGTTTATGTCATATCAAAAACCAAAACTGGTAAAAGGGACCGCCAAATTCCGAATGGATCGGCCCTTCAAAGGAGTGATATCAACACACCAAAAACTTCGCCAAGTTAACCGCACCGACTAATGGTTCGAAGGTTAAAAGAAAAATGAAGATTCTCCCAGAGAACTTGTTCTCGCCTGGAGAATCTAAGTTCTCCGAATCGACTCCGACGAAACTGTGTTACAATAATGGGATCATCCCCTATGCCAATGGTGCGTTTTTAGCTCATTAATGCAGTCATTTATGCAAAAAATTACGTCACGTCGGTCTCTATCCCACTTCCCCCTACCCTACTCGAGCCCATCCACTCTTTCCTTGCCGTGAATGCTCGATTCCGTGCAGGCAGGCGAGCGGGCTGTGTTTGTAACACAGTTTCGTCGGATTCGACTCAGAGAACTTAGATTCTCCAGGCGAGAACAAGTTCTCTGGGAGAATCTTCATTTCTCTATCGCAGAATCCTCCTCACTGTGTTACAATAATGGGATAGATTAGTAAGCAGTGCACCAAACTCTGAATCGCTCCGTACACGGCCCTGGCAACCTTGGTCCCACTTGGTAATCAACCCGTACCTACACCATAGACCACCCAGGGATCCCAATCCGCTACTTAGGTATCTAAGTAAGGGTTCCAGAGGAGGGCCCCTGTGCCCCTCAAGGGATACGGTCCCTCCTTGGCCCAGGCCGAACGTCGGAAGAACCAGGATGCACGCCGCCAGTCCGGCGTCACCAGTACCGCCCACTTAACTCGATCCACAACGAGTTAGTCCGCGCAAAATCAGATTAAAGGACACGGGAGAAAAAGGTAAGGAAAGAACGGCCCCCAGTTTACACTGAACGCATCCACGAACTCTGCCCCTGGGCAGCGCCCCCACGACCGAAATCGCTGCAATTGGGTCGTCGCCTCCGATGCGAAAACATTTACGTCTGGCGTACCAAACCACCGACAAATCTTCCGAAACGCCGCAGTACACAATCGGAAGTCAAATCTGTCCCAGAAATTCCGAGACAGACCATTCGCTGTCACATTCAGCTTCCCCTGCACAAATGCTGCCTGCACCACACAATCCAGCTAATGTCTACGTTGCACCAGACTACGGACCATAGCGTTAAGCACCTGGAATCCCCCCTTGGTGATTCAAAAATGACACGGCCACAACATTATCGGAAAGGATTCGTACAACCCGTCCCCTGACCAGGTCTCCCAAATACGTCTAGCGCCTTCAGCATCGCTAAATGCATTTATATGCACCTTCCCTGTGCCTGCGAATCCCCTGTGGCCGCACCCCAGCCCATGTTCGAAGCGTCCGTTGTCACTACCACTGCGGCCTCCATCGAGACCAGGATTTTGCTACCACCGGGTGACCCAGAGACTCGGCCCACCAGTCCAAATTCTCGCAAGACCCTCGCGAGAGGCTTCCTCCGTCCTCCCCCGCACGATACCAGGTCACCATATTCAGTTGCCACCAACGTGTGTGTAACTTGCCGTCGTCCACGGCACACAACAAACTTTCCGCGAGGCCTAGCAACCTTTGAAGGTCCTTAACAAGTGACCGGGTTCTGTTGCAGCACTGCAACCAGTCACGGCATACGAGCCTGCTTCTCAAGTGGTAGCTAAAAACGGGCCAATTTTAGATCTAACATCAAACCCAAAAACTGCAAATCCTGCAACGGTACCAGACACTTTTCCCGTAATTTACGAAAAAAACCTAATTTCCGCAAGGTTTCCAACGCCCTCCGCACACCGGCTGTGGACGGACCTATCACCGCAAAATCATCCAGGTAAGTAAAAATCAACACACCGTTCCGGCACAAGAATCGCCTCACCACTGACATAAGTTTCGTAAAAGTATCCGGGGCCGAAGCCAAACCAAATGGCAACACACAAAAGCGGTATAGACAACCCTGTCAAGAAGACATTAACAACCGCCGCGCAACGTCCTTTATTGCCACTGCATAATACGCTTGAGACAAATCGATGGTAGCCATCCACCACCTGGCTGTAAATGCTTCACTACCCTTGGTGGTGTATCCAAGTAGCACTTTCTCACCACTATAAACTCGTTCAAGCCCTTCAGGTTCAAAATTATCCTGATCGATCCGTCCGGCTTTGCCACTGAAAAAATCGGGGACACAAAACCCACGCTCCCGTTTTTGACGCGTTCAATCACTCCTTGCGCTACCATCTCACGTAATTTGAGGGCAATCTCCTTCGCATCGTCCAGTAATGGCGGTCCCGCTGAAACCGCAATCAGCGGATGCGCATTTCCCAACTCTAGACCCGCACCATCAACAATATCCAATACTGCTGGTGATGCCCCAATGACCGCCCCGTCTGAACGATGGCCCCTCAAACTCCCAGCACACCACGTGCTCATTATTTTATAAACATTCTTTCCCGAGGCAAACAATCCAACTGCGCATACAACAAAAATGTCTTGCGTTCGGTCAAGCCGATGCCTCTGCAAGCCCCAGCGTTCCGCATCTCTCAAAAAAAGAATTATTAGCAACTGACCGACGTGCTAATTAAATAACAACTGCACTTTCCTCTCTATCACCATCAATAACGCCTTTCACTGTCCGCCAACTGCTGGTCCGGCCAGTTCGGTCGTTACCGACTCCGACAATGGGTTTCATAAATGAACTCCCAACTGCACGTCCCTGTGCACTAACGCCTCACTAATTCTCAACAGTTTTTGTTACGAAAACCACAAATTAAGCATTACGAACCTCAGAAACCGCACTGCACCACTTTCAACATTTTCAAGCATCAATTATATCCATGTGCGGACACACCTGGCCGGCCTATCAGGCCACCACTTTCTCAGTTCTCACAAACTTTAAACCATTTTTACACTCTCCAACCAGCCTCTAAAAAAATTACTCACCACCAAATCATGTAGCGACGTTGCTAGCTTAGAATAAATGGCGCCCTTCAGTTCAACTGTGAAAAAGATCGTGCGGAACAACTTTCCTATAGCAATGTAATAATCTTCGCTCAAGATTTTCCGACTGCACGCACCAACGGCAAGGAAAAGAGTGGTTGGACTCGAGCAAGGTAGGGGGAAGCAGGATAGAGACGGAAGAGACATATTTTTTTGCATAAATGACTGCATTAATGAGCTAAACACGCGCCGTAGGCATAGGGGAAGATCCCATATTGTAACACAGTGAGGAGGATTCTGCGATAGAGAGCTAGTACATTGCCATTTTCGGTAGCAATGTTCAAGTTTTCATGTAACGTCCAAAGTATTATTCAGTGTGATTAACTTGGCGAATGTTTTGGTGTGTTGATATCACTCATTTTAAGGGCTGAACCATTCGGGACTTGGTCTCTTTTATCAGTTTCGGTTTTTGATACAATATCACAGCTTTTTTTAATTGAGTATTAGACTCAACTTAACTAGTAATAATGTGTCACGTCAACTACAACTTAATTAGGCATTTTTCCAATATTTTAATTTCGTATCACTCGTTTGAGAGGCCGAACCATTCTCAACTTAGTCACCTCTTTATCAGTTTTTGGTTTTGTTATAATTTTTTTTTATGGTAATATTTTTCTTTTGTTCATATCACTCCTTTGTGAGGCGGAACCAGTCTCAACTTGGTGGCCTCTTTACCAGTTTCTAGTTTTATTTTGTCGTTTTGTTTGTTTTACGTGAATTGGACATACACACAATTGCTTTTGTAACGTTGTTCATATTTGTGATGACACACTAGCGTGTGTCTAGAAATATACGTCAGTATACGCGTTGTCATTATCAGAACTTTGGCCATCCAATCAGAGACGATTCCGACAATACTAACAATGGTTATAACAATACTCTCGTACTTACACTCCCTCCCATGACATTCCCGTTACACCCCCAGGCTGTAAAACAGAAAAGGTTTGCAGTTCGTATCGTATTTCAGCCATTCGTCCAATTTAATAGCTGGAAGCCTTTCGTTATCTAGGTATCCTATGGAAATTAACATGGGGATGAGCGGACTAGAATTAGCTAGTTACACATTTGCAACGTTATTGAGGGCCAGATTTTGCATTGAAAGCTGCTTAGGTGACATTCTTTCACGAGTTAATTTTTGTCAGGTGGGTCATTACTCTCCATTTTACCACAGTTTAAGCTTTTGTACCACATTATTATTTTCCTTCAAGTACCAGACATGTGCCCAATTATGCTTCAGGATATTAGACACTTACGCTATGGCATTGCACTACAATGGTTTACTC
This sequence comes from Lithobius niger, assembly GCA_023313725.1. Classification (NCBI taxonomy): domain Eukaryota; kingdom Metazoa; phylum Arthropoda; class Chilopoda; order Lithobiomorpha; family Lithobiidae; genus Lithobius; species Lithobius niger. Next base: position 14,112 of record JAHWFP010146964.1, read on the forward strand.
CTCGGCAATTGAATTAATGTGATGTTTGTTGCCTAACTTGGCGCGACACCCTGGCGTGTCTGTAGATATGTATGATTGAAGTCCTCACTCCAGCAAAATTTAGCAAAACTGAAAAATTAATATCCACGTTCCTATTCAATATTTCGACGAAACTTGGCCCAGATAAGTAGATAAGTATGGAAGGAATAATTATACAAAAAATTATGCAATTCTGTGCAACAGTAAAAGTAAGGAGCCACACGTAAATTTGAAAACTGTTCACTTCTTGTTGTTGTTCTGGTGTGACACCGTTTCGGAAAAAAACTACTGCACCTACCTAAAATCTAAAACATGATCTAAGCCAGAAATTTCCCTGGCCTTCATCCTCACAGAGACCACTTTTTCAATTGGTTGAGCCATTCCGGTGTTATGGGAGTTAATTCAACTTTATTTGGGGCCCTGGCCCGCAGTCATGTGCCCACCCTAATGAAATACTATTTTTACAACACAACATTGCTCTGATATTACTAGTAACTATTGACAACAACGTATTGCTGGTACAAATACACTTTGCACGTATGCGTCAAAGACCATCCACTATCCGTACTCCGACCATCCGACCATCCGTACTCAGAGCCGAAATCTTCCACTATGTACAATTAATTAACCCCACAGTGTACATCTATCTGCACTGTACGCTGTAGTTCGTGGTAGGTATTGAAGATTTTCAACTCTGTACAATGTGATGAGGATCTCTGCTTCTTATAATAAGTCCGCTCTGAAACCCAAAGAACATTTGAAGATTTAATATTAACAGTGTATACAAACGTCTGCTCACCACCGTAAGCAGGCGGCAACTACTACGTTCATTCATGACGAGAAAGAGAGGGATGGAGGACGGCCGATTAGGTGGGACTGTGAGGTCGCGTTGGGGGCCTGCAGGCGAGCCAACCTCACAACCACCCCCCCCCCCCCCATCTGACGAGATGCAAATCTCAATGAGAGGGGGAAAAAGGGTTAATCACAAACCATATGTGACAACACAAATTATGCCCACGAATGACCCCTTCCGAAAAAGGTCTTGTATCACCATTACACTAATGAAGTTGCATAGTAACCATTAATACACATCAATGCGCCCTCTCAGAACAGTAATGAGAAAAGGTAATGTTGATTGCATCATTAAATATAGTATCAATTGCACTGAGTAATATTAACGTCACCATAGTCGTACTCTATTCTACTGGGAACAAGATAACTGAGATGATTAACTGAAACTCACCGCTCGGTGACACTCGCTGCAGTGTCACTAGGCCAAATTTACAAATGTTCCAAAAGATAAGAATCGAAAAACCCAATGTGACCGAAATCGTGGCCCCTCTCACTAAGTTTCGTCGCCCAAGTCAGAGTAAAGTTCCATTTTGTCAACAATGTTTAACTGCACAACTGGCAAAACAATATCGCCATAACTACCAATTCTCCCTGACTCACGAGGCCGGCACAGGAGAAAGACCCTCGTAAACCAAACCCATTCTCCTAAGCGAAGAAAATCTCCTTTAATCACCAGGAAAATGCAAGTGGTGGTTCAGGACCAGACACGATTGCTGTAAATAATCCCTCAACCATGCACTATATCAAGTTGAAAAGGTATCTTACAGTGTAGCCATTCCATCGTGGTAAGTCTCGCGACATCGTACCCAAATTTACATCATCTCTGACAAGTGAGAATGTATTTAGTTTTCCCGCTTCCAATTTAAAACGGCTACTGCAGATATGGCTGATCAGGTCCACACCACATTAGCAATATTGAGGGAAACCCACAATTGCTTGCAACCGATAACAGCCAGACGACATTACTACCTAACGGAACTTTCAAAAGAATAACCATACTCTAACAGAATACACAAACCTGCCGCAACACACCATCGCAACACAAATAATAGCTATAGTACTAATGGATTGGAATCCACAACAAACTGCGTATCTCACGCACGCCAACCACGTGCGCCAACATGAAATCATACAACCAACCTCCATTCATAAAAAAGGAGAAAAAAACATACATTAACAAACCACAAAGTCGCCGATGCGCCAGGCGCCGTCGAGGCAGATGAAGCGTGCATCAATCACCCAACCCCAAAACCAAGTTTACTCTGCAGCACTAGATGATTGGCACGTCATCAATGCGAGAACTGTCCTCAATCTTGGAGTCCCACGATGCAATCTTGCAGGGAAATGTTCGTCATGTCACAGTGATGCACAATGCTGCTCCGCGGACGCTTGCGGAGAGCTAGTCCTGTTACAGTCGAAGCGTCACTAAGCATGTGCGAGACAAGCCCCTTGCTCGAGAGTAACCTGCAGGCAAGCGAACGCTTCAATCGATCGCATCCTCCCTGTAAGCATAATCGACTAACCCAGTTAGGAGGTCTGGCATGTAGCGGTAACCGTCGCACCGCGGCGCTGACGTCTGTGCGTTTCATGAGATCGGCCAAGATTGGTATCGGAGTATCATATCGGAATCGAAAATTCGCCCGACTAACGAATGTCGTAATAAAGAGTATGAAATCTTTATGAGTCACAGTAGCATGCTGTACCATCATCCCATAACTGTTGTGACGGTGTCCAGTATATTACCCCATCCTTTTCCACAAAACGGGTTTGCAGCGATTCCTGCGCCCAAACATTTTGCGAGCCATTAAGAGTAGGTATTCAAAGGGGACGTGGCCAAAGCAGCCTGCATGCATGCAACACCCAGAAAAGAAACTTAAGAGTGAGTTGGCATCCACACGTGGAAGTAGTGAGTAGTCGTCTCCAGCGCGCTAAGCCTCGAGTTCATTATCGCATAGTACGATAAAACGGTTGTCCAGACGGAGTTGGAGCCTTGGGAAATAGAAAGCCGCTTGGCACACCACTAGACCGTAAGCGCTGTAATCATAATAGTAACTCTCACCCAGAACGCGAAATTCTCAGGCGAAGTGCCACACCATTTTAGCCGACAGTAACCCACATGGAAAAATTCTTGGGGTCCCACGAGTCTCGGAAAAGTGGGGTGAAGGGGATCGCTGCCGATTGCCCCAACCATTGCGCGGGTTGAAAATATCCACTACAAAAGCACCGACATCCTGTAATGAAACCATGTCTAACACCGTGACTGCCTGGTACACCCTTATATTCCATGAAGCAAAATGTCGAAACCGTCAATAGAGGTCTCGCATATCCCACAGCATAGAATCACAGGCAATGTAATAAACGTTTGTTCCGGAAGAACTATGCCAAGTGCAATTGAATAAAAGTTCTGAGTGTGCAAATTTGTAACCGTCACAGTGATAGAAACACACGCAATTGTCCATACAATTCGAATCTTCTTACCTTCCAACTCTACGTACACAATCTTCACAGGGAAATTCGTCCAGTTGTCAACAAAATTGTGTCCACGTTCGAGTGCCAAAAATGTGATGAGGATCTTTGCTTCTTTAAGAAGTCCACTCGGAAACCCAAATAACATTTGAAGATTTAATATTAACAGTGTATACAAACCTCTGCTCACCACTGTAAGCAGGCAGCAACTACTACATTCATTCATGACAATCAAGAGAGGGAGGGAGCGCGCCCGATCGGGTGGGACTGTGAGGTCGCGTTGGGTGGCCTGCAGGCGAGCCAACCTCACAACAAATGCTCGACTCCACTGTGAGCACGTGTCTGCCCTGCATACTGAAGTTTGTGTCCGGGACTGAAGATTCCCACTATGTACAGTTCCGGTAAAAAAAAAACGCCTTCGTTATACGGAAGAGGTTGCAAGATTAATATATGTGACTAATTGGGCTTCTATTCTGAACGAAATTGTTGGTATCTCGAAAACTACTGGATAGAATTGAATGAAACAAAAATAGGGTTGCTTATTATGATATCAGCTATATTTCTATACTTATTACACACAATGGCAAGAAGCCAAATATAATTGGTCGAGCAAGAAACACGGGTTGATATCTAATGATATCTCGAAAACTACTGGACAGAATTGAATGAAATAAAAACAGGGTTGCTTATTATGATATCAGCTATATATCTATACATATTACATGCAATGGTAAGCAGCCAAATATAATTGGCCGAACGAGAAACACGGGTTGATATCTAAAGATATCTCGAAAACTACTGGACAGAATTGCATGAAACAAAAACAGGGTTGCTTATTATGATGTCAGCTATATTTCTATACGTATTACATGCATTGGTAAGTAGCTAAATATAATTGGCCGAGCGAGAAACACGGGTTGACAGAATTGAATGAAACAAAAACAGGGTTGCTTATTATTATATCAGCTATATTTCTATACATATTACATACAGTATTACGCAGTGAAATATAATTGGCTGAGCAATCATGTTGATATCTAATGATATCTCGAACAAATACTAGGCAAAATTGAATAAAACGAAAAGTACGTTGCTTAATATGTTGTCCGCTATATTTGTATACATATTACACGCAATATTAAGCTGTAAAATATAATTGTCTGAGCGAGCAACACGGAATGATATCTAATGATATCTTGAAAACTACTGGACAGAATTTAAATATAATATCTGCTATATTTTTATACGTATTACATGCAATGGTAAGTAGCCAAATATAACTGGCTGAGCGAGAAACACGAGTTAATATCTGAAGATATCTCAAAAACTACTGAACAGAATTCAATGAAACAAAAACAGGGTTGCTTATTATGATACCAGCTATATTTCTATACGTATTACATGCAATGGAAAGTAGCCAAATATAATTGGCTGAACGAGACACACGAGTTAATATCTGAAGATATCTCGAAAACTACTGAACAGAATTGAATGAAACAAAAACAGGGTTGCTTATTATGATACCAGCTATATTTCTATACATATTACATGCAATGGTAAGTAGCCAAATATAATTGGCCGAACGAGAAACAAGGGTTGAGATCTTAAGATATCTTGAAAACTACTGGACAGAATTGAATGAAACAAAAAGTATATTGCTTATATCTACTATGTTTCTATACGTATTACATACAATATTACGCAGCAAAATATAATTGGCTGAGTGATCAACACGTTGATATCTAATGATATTTCGAACAAATACTAGACAAAATTGAATAAAATGTAGAGTAGGTTGCTTAATATGTCGTCTGCTATATTTCTATACATATTACACGCAGTATTAAGCAGTAAAGTATAATTATCTGAGAGAGCAACACGGATTGATATCTAATGATATCTCGAAAACTACTGAACAGAATTGAACCAAACAAAACTTAGTATATCTGTAATATTTTTATACATATTCATGCAATGTTAAGCAGCAAACCATAAGTGACTGAGCTAGTAACACAGGTTGATATCTAATGATATCCGAAAAACTGCTGTATAGAATTAAATTAAACAAATCTGAATTGCTCATATCTGCTATAGCTCTATACGGATTATATGCAGTACTAAGCAGCTAAATATAATTGGCAGAGCGAGCAACACGTCTTGATATCTAATGATATCTCATACATAAACTATTGGATAGAATTAAATGAAACACAAACTGGACTGCTTATCATGATATTTGCTATATTTCCAAACGTATTACATGCAATTACGCAGCAAAATATAATTGGTTAAGCGAGCAACATGGGTTGATATCTCCAAAACTACTGGACAGAATTGAATTAAACAAAAAGTAGATTGCGCATTATGATATCTGGTATGTTTCTATACATATTACATACAGTATTACGCAGCAAAATATAATTGGCCGAGCAGTCAACATGTGTTGGTATGTAATATCTCTAACTACTGGAGAGAATTAAATGAAACAAAAACTGAATTGCTTTTTATATCTGCTATATTTCTATTCGTATTACACACAATGCCATGCAACCATATATAATTGGCCCAGCAAGCAACATGGGATCTAGTGATATCTCGAAAACTAATGACTTGAATGAAGCAAAAACTGGATTACGCATTATATTTGCCAGATTTCTTTATGTATTACCTGCCATACGAAGCAGCAAAATTTAGCTGGCTGAGCGAGCAACATGTTACGATACAATCTGTAGAAAACTAGAGTAAATTTTCATAAACAAAAAGTGAATTGCATATATAGTTGTCCTCTATTAATACATAAAACATAAGCTGGTTAGCTGGTTCCCACTGTGATAATGCCTGATGATAATGCCAAGACTGATAAACATTCTCTGATAACGCGTTACCGTGTGCGGTGTATACGTTTTAAAGGGCTTTAGTAGCTTTCTATGCATCATAAAATTTATCTCAACGAAAGCTGTCTCGTCGTGGGTGCCTGTCTACTTACTCACCCACACTTCTTTGCCCATTTTTTGTTTTATATAGTGTTTGGTTGGACGTCTCATTCTTGCTGGTTGGCAAAAAATGTTTTAAAAAAATCGTAGGAAGACCCTGAAGAGCAACATAGTGTTTGTTTTATTTGAAACAGTTCGGTAGTATTTTATATATTCAGATGTCATGAAATGCTACCCGTTCGGTAAACTATTATTGGCTGGTTGTCAGACTGCATGTGATATTTATATCAATGTAGAAGGAATCTGAAAAGCACCCAAGTATTCGTTTCACCGAGTATTTTGTGTCATTTGTAGTATTAACGTTACTGACGAAAAATACTAAAAAGTTCAGACTGCAGCAGACAATGACCAATCCGCAGCCGCGAAAGTAACCTGGCTTTCCAGTAAGGCAAGCTGGCAAGTGCTGATTTATAAGAACAGGCTGGGTTAATCCCGAACAGGACACGGCTTGTCATGGCCTCTGACCACCACTTCCATCACTTTAGGGTACAGGACCTCAACAATGGTTTGACTACATTGACCGATAGCGTCAGTGACACAGTCAACATCGCCTGAACACGCATGTTTTGCAATCTGATCCACCTCCATGTTGCCTGTAATGACAGAGTACTACCCTTTCACTCATTCAAGAGCCAGGAAGCCAGTCTGGGTCGCAGCCCATAGTTTCCAGCATATAATAAATTTAATTGGGTCGTCAACGGACAGTGTTTCCAATGGCCCGCGCAGAGCAAACACGGAGGCCCGCGAATCCGTGAGTACTCTGAAGTCCAACAATTGCAGGTCTGCAGCAATATCCAATGCGACAGACATGGTGGACATTTCACAAACATAACTCGATGAAACATATTGCAGCCTCCTCTTACCCGCAAGTTTCAAGTCCGGAACGCACACACCAATGCTGCCAGTGCTAGCCTGCAAGTGGAATGACGCGTGACAAAAAATAAGACAAACAGCGCACTTTTCTTAGTGAACACATGCCCTCCAGCGGCGCGCCAGATCCACGGGCATTGCGGGTGGACCGACGTAGCATTCAAAAGCGGACTGAGGGATGGGTCTCTGAGGAGGTTAATCCCACACCCAGGGACGCTCACACTCCTCAACACTCAGGGATGTATAATCTAGCACCAGATTCGCCACAGGATCTCGCTTGCCTCTACTGATGTTGCGTAGACACAGTAGGATCAGTTTTTCATTGGCACTGCGGTGCAACGATGGATCGCATGTCTCAACCCAGAGGCCCTGGATCGGAGTTGTCACTAGGCAACCAGATACCATTCTAAAGCATTCGTTAATTACAACTTGAGGGCTGCGCAGGTGGCGTTTTGTTAGTGTCCGATATGGGAGGTGGTAGTTCAGAGTTGCTCGTATGTGGGTTCGGTACGCAGCCAGTAGAGCCCTCCTTGGAATGTTTCGGTAATGGGCCAGCGATTGAACACCAGTAGACAGAGCTCTATTCTTTCACAGAGAACTCTAGTATGCTCCGTCCACTTCTGCCAGCTGCCTAGCCAAACGCCTAAATATTTTACACAAGTGGTCGGAAGGATATCGATTCCACCAACATCAATCTCAGGTTGAACATTACAGGCATCTACAGAGCACGAAAACACAACCATTTCTGTTTTGCCTGGTGCTAGAGACAACCTGCGATTCGCTAAGCCTTGTTCAATAAGTGCCATCACCTTTTGAGCATACCAGCATATCGAAGTCGTCATCCACAAACCAAAGAGCTACATCATCTGTGTAGCACACAATGTTTGTGTCATGCTGCATTTCGTTCAGGACATCATTATTAGCAATGGCGAAGACCAACGGGCTGAGACAGCTACCTTGAGGTAACCCTCATCGGTGGTCGCCCGAGACGACCAGTGGCCGTTCACTCTAGTGACAAACACTCTCTCCACGAGGAGTTTGAGAATCGCTGAAGATAAATTTTTCCCTACACCCATATTTTCCAAGGAGGCACTAACCCAGGCCATAAGTGGCACGTATATCTAAAAATACAGCAAGTACAGAGAGTCTCTGATCCCAAGCCACACAATTGGTAAGTGTATACTAGACAATAGATACAGAACAGCATCTTGCGCTCCGTGCCCAGACCTGTATCCGAACTGAACACTCAACAAGCAGTCATAGTATTCCAAGTGCCAATTCACTCTGCAAACAAGCATTCACTCATTCACCTTGCGAGTACAGGAACGGAGCGCTATTGGTCTGTAATTTTGCAGATCCGAGCACCTGCTACCCTGCTTACAAACTGGGACTGGGATTGTGAATAGCCATGATGGCAGTAAAGGAGCACCTCCCTGCAGAAATTGGAGAAGCTTTAGTGTGTCTAACCCAGACAAGGAGCGATGATTGGCATACGAGAATCTAAATTCCAGCAGAGCTGTTTGGCCTACACTTAGATAGAGCCCTATGAAATTCCGACACATGGAACGGTACATCAGTTACGGAACTCAGAACTGGTTTAACAACATTGTCGGGTGGTTTCGCATCACCTGGCAAAGAGTAGACGCTGGCGAACCAGGCGTTAAAAGCGTCCGCAAGAGCCTCTTCAATCAAGACGCTACTACTCGGTTCACCATTCGGCGGCTGCTCATATGCCCATATTACTAAGCTTTTTGCGTCTAGCGGGCGAATAAAAAGCGATTTTGGTCACTGGTCACGTTTTCCCAACATACAGAAAAATAGCATTACAAATGATTGCAATCTTTTTAGTTAATGTCTCTCCAAGTGTCAAACCATAAAAGGTTTCATTCGTATCTGTCGCATAAATTATATTATGTGAGCGGAATTAGTCAGTCAGTATATAGTAGTCAGTATTATACAAAAACCCCATAACGGTAAAGGGATCCATCAAGTTTTTGCCATAGAAAGTAGCGTTATCAGAGCCAAAATGGCTGCCACCAAGTATGTGGTCCGAACCGTAATCACTCAGGCTTAACTGACAACACGGTGGTGTCAGTTAAGATTGAGTGAACAGGGTTAGGAAGGAAAACTTGGTGGCGGACATTTTGGCTGTGACATCACTACTTTCTATGCAAAAACTTTGTGTCCCTTTACCCTTATGGGGCTTTTGTATGATATCACCCTTTTTGGTCGTTTTATGGTTTTGCTTTAGTGCAAGTTTTGATTGTGAGCTCCTTATGAAAATATTAATTGATGTCATCGTTTGAACAGCCTGAAGAAAATGGTAACTTAATTAATGGTTGCTGATTAATTATATTTCCAATAAAGTGGGCGTTGTATTCATTTGATTGTAAAAGAAATAAGCACGAATAAGTTAGTTTCGTTTAGGTTTTCTAGATTATTTTTCCGTTTTTTTTTTATTTATTTTTTATTCAAGGAGCGGTAACACTGCACGGATTTTCTTCCCCATAAACAGTTTAGTAGTATTTATTTTAGATAAGTTACAATTGCAATGTATCACGTCGATTTAATTGTGAAACGGAAACAATAAGTTACCCGAGTCTGCATTCTTTCTCGGCTATGGAGGACAATTATTTTGATAACAGATGGTGTGTTCTAGTTGTTCATGAAAATAACATTACAAATGATTATAATCTTTGGATTTAAAACATCCCCAAATGTCAAACCATAACAGGCAACTATTGTAGTCAAACGTAAACTGAATGTCAAATTTCAAGCATATCTGTCGCATAAATTATTTTACCTGAGTGGAATTAGCTAGCAATAAGTAGTAGTAGTAGTAGTAGTATAGTAGTAGTTAGCATGAAATCAATGATGTTGAGGTGCCTTTTTCGTATTGAAATCTTTTATGCACAGCTCTGAAACAGGGTTTTCTGTTGTCTACTCGGTAAACCCCGTCGATCTATACAATTTCCAAATCTGTCGCATTATTATTTAATACTAGAGGAAGCCCGTGCTATGCACGGGGCCGGTCACATTTCCCGGGACATTTTCCCGACGACTTGTCAGATTGATCGACCACTCATGCCTGGCTCCTTTTTGGCTGCAGGTAGAGTGGGAGAGTGCATTTTCAATGCGGGCGCGAGGAGGGGAGAAGTGGTTTTCCTTTAGGCTTTTCTTTTAGCCGGCCTCCGATATTATAATAAAGATTCAATACCAGAAAATGCGAGTTTAATGTCTCAGTAAGAGAAGCAGTTGCTAGCTTTCGCTCACACACTGATAATGAACAACAACAATCAGACGGCAACAATTAGATGCCATGAATCCAACAATCAGACGGCAACAATTAGATGCCATGAATCCAACAATCAGACGGCAACAATTAGATGCCATGAATCCAACAATCAGACGGCAACAATTAGATGCCATGAATCCAACAATCTGAACTTGATGGGTGAAGCACTAGCACTTGATGGGTATAGTAGTCGGCTGAAATTAATGATCTTGATGCACTTTTATCACATTAATACAGTTTACACACTTAACTGAAATAAAACTATTGGCTGTCAGGGCACAAAGACTACCCATTTTCAAGCTGTTTTGCTGCGTCGGTATTTATCCTCACCATCGTGAAATAAGCTCAGCTCTGGTTTCTGTTAACGTACCAAAGCTAGTGGCCAAGTGCTACAGCCCCAATAAATGAATTTATCTCTAGTGGCCATGCAACAACAATGCAGGAATTGAACAATGACTTTCTTAATGAAGTGCGACAATTAACTTTGCATCTGTGTTTCAAATTCAAAGGGTTTAACGAGCGTTAATCACTCCTGGTCATCTGTGTTTCAAATTGGCATTTGAGTAACAATGGTGTCTTGATTTTGTTTTGTATTATTGATCAGTAGTGAGCCATCGTGTGGATTTTTTAAAGCACATAGCTTTTCAGTGTAGGATTTTTTTTAACATATGGTATTGGCATTTTGTTGGACTTTGATTATGGCTATTTGAGTTGTTCGTAATCTGACAGCTCTGCGGATTTTTTTTAACGTGGTAAATTCAATTAACAGCTAAGTTAATTGTTGAGAATAGCGGTATTTGGAGCATTTATTTGAAATAAGCGATAGTGTAACGTTGCATTAAATTGTTTAGTGCGCTCAAAGCTTTCATTATTGATGTTGGCATTTGGATCTTTTCCCCTGTAATTGTCTTTAAGAAGTTAGTTAACGCTATTTAACCTTTTAATGGAATTCCAATAGTTAACAGTACGACATTTTGGTATTTCTGGTACTATTTTACTAGTGTGATTTTATGTGGTTTTAGAGTAAATTGTTTGAGCTCGAGTTATAGCTAGAGGATTCTTGTTGCTATAATTTTTTTTTGCGTAAGAAACAGATTAGTAGTCTTGCCCACAGTTAGGCTAGCAGCGTGTTTTGCATCTAAAAATCGGTAGCCAATAGTTAGACTTATAAGCCGTATTTGATCAGCAGTTACATTTTTTTTGTTTTGTTCAGGATTGGGACTTTTATATACTGTATTGTCAAGTGTTGCTGTTATTTTGTATTGCGCTGTGCTATTGTTATTTTTTTTTGGCATAAATATTGGTTTAAATCATGCGTAGAGAGCTAGGGGTAGACCAGTTTGAGCAGCAATTACTAGCTCTTCTAGTGGTAGAATTATCCTTTGAACACGAACGATTTTTTAATACTAGTCAAATTTCAACTAGTACGCTTAAGCGGCACAGGCACATTACGCCTCAGACTCAAGATTCGAAAGCAACGTTCAGGAATTGCGTGTCACCTCCCCACTTCCTCCCATATTAAATCGTGAATGTTCATGTTCATCAATTCGTAACGTATTAGATAGATTCGTCTAGTGGTAGGCAAAGGGTTCGCTTGACAACTGCTCCCGATATTTCATTTTCAGGAAATACGATGCACGCAGCAAACTCATCGGGTAGCACTCAGTCCGGGAACGGGACCAGTAGCCAACAATAACAGGACATTTTGTAGACATCCGTACAGCGTGTCAGTGAAAATTAATTCGACAAGTTTAGGGATTTTGCCGAAACTTTTCATTCTTGACAGCCTTTGGTAAATGTGGAAAATAAAAGGCTTTGGGTGGAAATTAGAACTGCAAAAAAAGCAATTACTCCCATTTTTAGGGGATGCAACCTTGGATGTATTTACTTCTCTTTAATGGTTGAAAATCTGAGGACTCTAGATCCCTCTCTGAAGGATTCTTAACTAATTTCGGTAGCGCATAGTAAGTGTGCAGGAAATGTAGCAAAGTATTTAACTTTGAATCCTCAGATTGTAGGTCTCACTGATTGGGTTAGACTCAAGGAATTATTGGTTCATAGGTTTGGTTGTGCAGGTAAGATTATTACTATGAATAAATTTTACACATACGTACTTAAGAAGGGCAAGACTATCGAGGAATTTCCCAACTGGTTATAGGGAATAGCATCGGCACTTTGGCGAGTTAAGGCAGAGGATAAAGCGGAGAAGTTGCGTAAATTCGAATCTAAGGACGAGGATTACGTTCGACTTTCTTCCACGCTATGCCATCAGAAATATAAGTACATCTTTCGGCTGTACACCCGACTTCTTTTAGGACCATGTTTAATATACTGCTATAAAAGTGTTCAATTTTGGAAGGCTTTGTGGAACAAAGGGATAGAGCAGTTTTTACTAATTCAGCGGTTGTGGCAGGGAGTAATCAAACACCAGTCTGCGGAATAAATAAGCTTGCTTTCAGTTCAGTGGTAGAGACAGTAGAAAAACTGGAGAAAAGCATAAATAAAATTTGAAATTCTTCAGTTAAATAAGGCTCGAGTTAGCACTGTAGGCACAAATCCACTTGTAGATAAGATTTATTTTAGATGTCTTGGGCTTGGCCATATTAAAAGGGAATGTAGGACTAATAATGATAATCTTGTCCAGGTTAGCGTAATGAAGCTAAGGGCAATAGTAGCAGCCAACAGGACAAGTTTTCTAATAGAGGAGGCCGTGGTAATGGGCAATTCAGGGGTAATAATCGCAGGGATGCTGCCGAGGGTCCCTTGTTTTTTCACATTCTTACTCTTCATTTTTTTCTAATTTTTCACATGCCTGCCTTTCATTTTTCACATGCCTGCTTTTCATTTTTTCACATACCTGCTTTTCATTTTTTTCACATTTTTTACATACCTACCTACCTCATCATTTCTTCGTTTTCATATGTCAGTTTCAATTCTTGAATAAAAAGTTTTCTTTTCCAGTAACCATTGTACTTTCACTTTTTTGGGGGTTATTTAGGATGCCAGGACGTAATTATTCTGCTCACATACCCTATTTATTAAACATACTTATGACAAGATCAAAAATTCAAAGTGCTTACAAGACGCCCTTTGGTAGATCTACTCAGAAAAAAATAGGCCACTTTCTCAGAAGCAACAGTTCACAATTTCATAGCCTGTTTCATTTGACCTTGTAGAGCTTCTCTAATGAAATTATGAATTATGGGCTGTTGCCTATCAGAAAGTGGCTAAACTAATAGAAGCATTGCCACGAAATATCAAGCATATACTTTTATTGCAATTTGCAGTATTATGGTATGTTTTGTTTTAACGAAGGGAAGGCAGTTTTAAAATATGAATTAAATGGAATTTTTCTACACCACTGTCTGACTTGCAAAATAAGATTTGTCTCATCCACTTGTTTCTTCCAGCATTTTGCAGAATAGCGTTTGCTGCGCCCTTCTTGGTCAAGTCTTGTTTCTCAACGGCTTCTTGCAGCAGTTTTAGGCCCTCTTTTTTCATATGTTCTGCACGTTTTTGAATTGCAGCTTTATCTGTAGCCTTTTTTTTCGCAGATTCCAGAAGTTACTTCATCTGCCTTTCTCTTCCTAGCTTCACGCTGCTTTGACAGTCTCTCCTTGTATGCCTTCTTGGATTCCTTCGCTGAGTTTAGAAGTAGCTTTGTAAGTGTTAAGTTTTGAGGTTTGCCATCACACCGCGGCTTTATAAACGACGACGTACATCTAAGCCAATTGACTGAAGTTGGTTGTGTGATCGGGTATGTTTAATTTATTTTTGCTGAAACCACGCTCTACATCAGCATTGCCATGGGACAATGTGAGTGCAATTTTCACTATTTGTCCGATAGAAAGGGTATTTCAAACCCCCTGATCCATTCTTTAGTTCCATTATATTGGCCCAATAGTGATCAATTCTGTGGTATGCATCCACTGGTTTCTGTTCGTTGTCCTGAACCATAACCTTTTCTTCTTCTGTGTCACTCACCTGGTGTGCCTCGGATACATCAGCAGATGAACCATCAGTTGATCTTTCTTCTTCCACCGGTGCTCAGGTATCTTCTCTCACTGCAAAACTTTCCATTCATTAACTGCAGTGTCTATTTCATTTGGTGGGAAATGCTTCAACGTGGCAGCTATTTATTCTTCGAACAGAGGGTGCAGGACTTGCAGATCCTTTAAGAGCTTACAGTTAATTGGAAGCGTCTTCAGAAGTTGCAGAACTGCTTTTTTTCAAAAAGCCCTCCCTCTATAACGGAACTCCTTTTCATCCTTCTGAGAAATCTTTTTGGTTGCAATGAGTTTACCAAGCAGATTCTTTACATCACTTCCCAAATCTGCCTGTGGTTTTTACATCATGTTTACGAGCATCGCTTCTGCGCAGCACAGCAAAACGAAGGGAGTCTTTTCCGGCACACTGCTTTCAGTTTCACTAACTAGGAAGAATCCTTCACGCGAAATAAAGGCAACGCTGCCGGCCACGCAAAATTGATTGTTAAGTTTACAACAGACACGTGTAGAGCTTATTAATACGTACACAAGAATTACTGTCTACATCCATTTAATCTGAGATTTTTGTAACTTTTAAGAAAAGAAAACTTCCTATCACCATCACACACAGTGCACATGATAGTAGGGCCTACCGCTGTGCGTAACGGTTGCTAGGCAAACGGGCCACATTTTCTCACAACGTCCAGAAAGAGACCAAACGTGAATTCAAAGCGACCCGCCTGTAAACCAAGTTTTCTTCCTGTTTTAATCACATACATGCTACATAATTCTGGGTCCAAAATTAGGGCGGAAATTTGATTGTTTGTACTTTGCTTGTGCATTTTGCGTTTTTTCACACCAACACTCTTATTCACATTTTTTTTTACCCCTGGCACATTTTTACATTTTTCACATTTTTTCACACTGGCAGCATCCCTGTAAACGGGGAAATTATTTTTCTGTTTTCGAAACCAGAGATGCAGACCAATTTAGCTAGGGTCACAAAAATAGTTTTGATAAGCAAAATAATAATGCTGGTGATGGTGGCCAAAAGTATCAACAAGGCAACAATAATAATGGCCGCCAACAGCAAATCCAGCAGCAACGACATAACTACCAACAAAATCATAGTCAACAGGTACACAATTTTAATCAACGCCAGGTCCCACAGCATGCTACACAGGATGAGCAAGAAAATGACTGCGCAAACTAATGAGGAGTCAAAAAACGAGTTGCAAGCCTAAATGTAGACAGGGATTCTAGCCTAGACAACACTCAGCAAGAACAGATCACTAGTGACAGTGCTTCGTTAGCTCTGTTCATGCTCAAACTCCTGTTAATCCAGAAGTAGCTGGAGATTGTCGCCATGTGCTGAATGTAAAAACCGTCAATTTGTTGCCAGCAGATCAAGCTGCTAAATTAAGCGTAATTTTATGCTGAAGTCGAATGGCATCAGCAGAAAAAACGAGCCATCCTACTTTGAATGTTCGAAATATTCCGCAAGTCAAACTCGCGCTCAAATTTAAAAAAAACAAATACTACCGAATTTGCTAATTTTCGACAGGCTGCTTGACTAAAGATGGTAAAAATAGTCCGCCAATCTTCTTCAGGCCACCTCAAGAAGCTTATTTACAATTACATTATTTACAATATCCGACGTGCATCGATCGTTGTGGAAATAGCAGAAGACTACGACGCGACTTGTAAATACGGAGGCCTACAAGTAGTCGTCTGCTATTTCCATAACGATCGATGCACGTCGCATATTGTAAATAATGTAAGCTTCTTGTGGTGGCCTGAAGAAGTTAGGTGGACTACTTTTACCATCTTTAGTCAATCAGCCTGTCGATTCACAAATTCGGTAGGATTTGTTTCTTTTTTAATTTGAGCATGAGTTTGTCTTCTAGCATCAGCAGAAATTGTCTTTACCAGATAGAATGTTAACATTACCTAGATTAGCTTCTTATTACGGTAAAATTCCCTCAAAGTATGTCACACTATCAGTAGAAAACAATCAAACTTTATCTGATGACTTAGAAGATAATTTGGATACAGTAAATAAACGCGGTTTAGATTGCAATTCAGTAATAATTAAATTATTCGAAGATGGGATTGATTCCACTAATTTTCATTCAGAATAAAATCAGATCTAATCAAATACCGTACTGGCCCGATTGTAAGGCGGCTCGAATATAAGGCGAATAGCCATTTCCACCCCTCAACTTTGGAAAAAAACAGCGGTCTCGAATATAAGCCGGTACCAAAAATAAGGCATAATTTACTCACTATGTTCACCAGTTAAAAAGAAGCCAGGGAAGAAAAAAAGAAAAAAAAGAGTATGTCGATGATCAATTTTAAGTAGTACAAAGAGGCCTACACAGATTAGCCAATCACACCAAAAAAGAAAAAAATAATCAATGATCAGTTTTATTCCATAACAGGCATACTGAAGTTGCACATGTAGAAACCAGGAGGAAAAAAAAAAACACGTAGGCTTACAGATTAGCCTTATCACAGCAAATTATTTAAATATTTATCACATTTATTGTTGCATAGGCCTACAGATCAGCCTTATCACAGTAGATTATCACATTAATTGTTGCCAAGTAGCCTAGGTGTACCATTACAGCCAGCTTCAACATATTGTCTAAAATTTAATCTGAATCTGCACCACCCGAGTCACTTTCTTCACTTTCACTGTCAATGGGTTCTGGTTCACTCTCCCACAGAATGTCATCCTCCGTACCATTCATTGCGTTGCTTAAACAACATTTTTTAAAACCTTTTACAATGCTTTCTACTTTGATTGAGTTCCACGCAGCTACAACCCATTCACATACCAAACTAATAGAAGCCTTTTTCATTCTTCCTGATGTTGTTAAATTATGTTCACTTTCTGTAAGCCATTCTGTGTACAGTTCTTTCATATAGTCTATAAAGGGCTTGTTAATCATTACGTCTAACACTTGTAGCTGGGACGTCATCCCACCTGGAATGACAATAAGTCGGAGTTCATAGTTTTAACTTTAGCTTTAATCTCGTCGGTGACATGACCTTTAAAAGCATCAAGGACTAGCATTCCTCGTTTGGTTAAAAGAGTTCCTGGGCGTTTGCTCCAAACCACGTTAAGCCACTCTATCATCAAATCATTGGTCATCCAACCCTTTTCTTGGACTCGAACCACAACACCACGAGGAAGTTTCTCCTTTGGCATAGTTTTTCGTTTAAAAATCAAAAATGGGGGTAATTTCGTTCCATCTGCCAGAACACATAACATGGCCGTGAATCTTTCTTTTTCGTGACCAGTGGTTTTTAATAGTACCGATTTTGCCCCCTTTCCATTCACCGTATTGGCAAGTGGCATGTCGAAATATATTGGCATTTCATCGGCATTTCCTATGCAGCTCATTAAATAGTCGTGTTTTTTCTTAAAGCAATCACATACTTTTGGTAGGCAACTAATTTTTCCTCGTAATCGGCGGGCAGCTTTTGTGCCAGAGTTGTGCGACGTCGAAGCGAAAATCCATGTCGCCGCATAAATCGCTTGCACCATCCGGGACTAGCCTTGAATGTGTTACGTGGAATCTGATGGACACGAGCAGTTTGAACGGCTTTAATTCGTATCATTTGATATGTCACTGGAAAGCCGTTGGCTCTAGTTGCCTTCACGTATTCTACGATTTCATTTTCTAATTCGGGATGCCTACCTTTTTTTGGACCCCGAAAGGATTTTCGAGTGGACGATGCTTTTGACAACCGCGTTTTTTGACCGCGCCATCTTCTCACATTCGTTTCAGGCAAACCAAATTTTCTAGCAGCCTCTGCATTCGTTGTTTCTTCAGCATGTTTGATCACTTTAAGTTTAAATTTAGCATCGTAACTTGTTCTTTGTAGCTCATGCTGCTGTTTAGCTGATCGCTTCTCAACACGATCGCGGCAACGTTTGCCAGTCGACGAATCCACGTTGGTTCACGTTGGGTTAGGCCTAAACCAAGGTATCTTGATTATCTTCAAGATAAACGGCAACCACGCAGTCAAACCGGAAATGACAAACGGAAGTATTGCGTGGCGCACCTGCGCAGTTACTGCATTGCCAGTGCGATAGCTTTCAGTTTCGGATCGCGAGCGTGAAAGGTTGCGCCGAATTTGGACGCGAATGTAAGACGAAGGTGAACTTTTTTGGGCTGGAATTTGAAAAAAAAGACCGCCTTACAATCGGGCCAGTACGGTAAGCCAATAGTATTAGCATTATTGGGTCAGAAACGTACTATGCAGTTTCGTCATGTTGAAGAAACATTTTTCAAGAATGATGTCAACATGCCTTCAGGCACTTCTAACGGTATTAGAACTGAAACTTAAAATAAATGGAAGTCAGGATTTCTATTATTTCCGGTGTTATGGAACCAACTATTTGTTTAACATTTTGGGATAGTAAAGGCCGCACGTAAATCAGATTGTCCAAATTTTCCTATCTGTGAGCGAAGAGGTAAATCTGATTTACGAGCGTTTCGGCTTCCACGGAAGGAAAATGATACAGCCAATGCCATCTATACGCGGCATTTCACACTGGAAGTGAGTGCTTACCTGACACGGCACTTGATGAGGAGCAGCCCGCGCCGAACGGAAAAAATGTTCAACTAGCAGCGTTCATAGTAGATTTGCAGCTTGAGGCACAAGTGTCGTTCCTTGGTAAGGAGGTAATCCGCTTGCAGAGAGAGGTGGTCCGGACTCCTGGGGTTCGGCTGTCCGCATTGCAAAGGCGAGGCCGAGGAGACGTTGGCAACAGATTCCGTTGCCAGCGGTCGCTCGGAGGCGAAGGGACCGCAAGTAAGAATTTCCGGAGAATTGACCGGCAAAGATGAGGGACCAGCATGAGGCCGGGCTTCCCGAGGTGTTCCTTTAGCTACGGGCATGGTGTCCGAAGGATGTTTGAGCGTACAGTCGGGGCGACTGATCAGGTCAAAGGCTACAGAATGAAAGATGAAGCAGGGACCTTCGTCGGCGTTTATACAGGGTGGTCCACAAAAAACTGGCGACCCAAGATTTTTTAAGCCGAACTTTTCTGGTTAGCACCCCTCAAAACCAAGAGGACAAATTTTCCCGTTTCATTAGATTTGATTTCTGTCTTATCCTGGTTTTGAGGGGTGCTAACAAGAAAAGTTGGAAAATCTTAGGTCGTCAGTTTTTTGTGGACCACCCTGTATACTAGAGGCTGCGCATACTGAGTGGGTAGCGGCGCCGATGGACATAGAACTTCAATCTCTACATCACACAGCACTAAGAGAAAGGGAATGCTAAATATTGGGTAATGGATATTTCATGGCACACAGAAAGTGCAGTTTGTTAATGTTATTCACATCATCTGGTATTATACTCACAGTTCGATCACGCAAAACCAAACGTCAAAGATTTTCAAAGGTTTTCCCCTCGAAGATCTTTGACTTTTGGTTTTGAGTGATCAAACTGTGAGTTCAAGTCATGAACTTGAACCAAAGTAGAAATGCTAAGTCGACCAATTTTTCGGTATTCAAAAAAAATCATCTGGTATTCAATGTTCTTTAGTTTTTGCAAAAATCTTCTACAGGTTTAAGCTAAGGCGTGAAATTAGCACCATAGAAAAGCTCGTTTAGAGCCAAATAATATGATGTTACTGGAATGTCAAAACAGGTAAAACTTCGGCAAAAATGATCAAGATTTTTAGTGGGTGGACCACAATTCTGATTTTAAAAATTTTGACCCGCGGTAATTTAAGGCACCCGCCTGAAAACCAAACAATTAACTTTGCATGGCCTTAGTTTTTTTAGTAATTTAATAATTTTTTTTTAATGAATTAATAATTTATTTACTGATTCCCCCCCAGTAGGCACTGATCACCTTTAGGGATTTGGGCACTACAGATTAAGAAACACAAGCAAAAATCGGAGACGAACAAAGAAAACTAAAGAACCTACTACAAATTTATTTTAAAACAACTAGGAAGGAAAGCGAAGCAGACAGCGGTAAACACAACAGCAACGAGTGTGCCTAACAATAACGATTAATAACATGGAAGCATACTCTACCGGGGAAAAATCTACTGAGCTGGTTTTCATCTTTAACAAGAATGAAAGTCTGTGTTGAAATGCTACTACCATAAACCATCATTTGCTAATTTATATTTGCTAAGACAACTTAAGACATGACACACCAAAAAAAAAATAAAATAAAATATAACACTTTGTCCACAGAAATTCAGACCTTTAATAAACTTTTAAGAACTGTTGGTAAACAATCTTGGAACAATAATGGCATCAACAATTTAAGGTGTAATAAAAGAAGCTTTAACTTCATGCTGTTAATAAATACTGTCTGCTGCCAAAATATCTTCAAAAGGAGACATGGAGTGAATTACGTGGCACACGTAATAATGGAATTGTAGCAAAGCAGCAATCCCTGAGAAAGAAAAGAGAAATGACAACATAAACAAACACATTAACGAAAGAAAAAAAATTGAACAAACTTTTGAGTGAGATTTAGCCCAAGTTTTACACCAAGGTGGGGTCGCAGATTAACAGCTGTAGCAGTCAATCGTAACCCCTTTTTCCAGTTTTGGCCGAAACCGAAACCAAAACATGAGCTCTAACTTGCATGACCAAATTCGAACCCAAGAACATAGTTTCGGCCGAACCGAATAATGCAGTGTCGACCAAACACCTAACCTTAACCTGAGTATTAGCAATTTTAATAAAAGATAAAGTGCAAGAATAAAATCATAAAATTACGTATGATACACATTAAAACTGTTGAACTATTGTGAAACTATTGAACTATTAAATTTTAGAAAATATCCCGTCAAAGAATACTCCTGCAATTGACAAACGGTATCAGTACGGATTAACTGTACATGCAGAACATTTGTCAGGCAATAGGTGAGGAACAATGTACACTACTGCCAATCATGCATTGTGATTGTATATTGCAACAAACCAAGAATACCAACTGTACAACAAACTGAAGACTCACACTGAATACATGGTGCCAAGTAGATGATTTATTGTTGTTGGAGCTTAATTATAAGAGCGTAATTGTTAGAGTGTATAATTGTTGTCGATGGCGGCTCACTAGCAGACTGTGTCTGTTAACTGTAACGAGCTTATACATGATTTCAGCATACTTGTGTAAATTCCCCATGTGGTAGAAATCTTTGGAAATTGTTGGAATCGGGTGTCTTGTAACGAAGAATACCACAACATCAAAGTTTAGGAAGGTGTCCTTTGTGGAGAAAACATGCCCTCAATAATGTTGATTTGTGTTACTGGCTAGCAACTACTACTACTACTAGCTAAGGTTAGAGTTCCCATGTTAATTCTCATAGGGTATAAAAACACGTCTACAGGTCGTTACGAAAAGTTTGCATATCTAAAATTTTGTACACAGATAAAGAGTAGTACAGGGGAGTGCCTTTCTGGGGGTTGCAGCTCGAAGTACATGGCCTTGAAGTGGCGCGTGAATACAAAATTATTGTTGTAACCATTGTTTGTATTGTTATTCAACAGTCTGTTATAACATGCTTAAGTGTTATACGTGCACCGATATGTACCGCGACAATTCACTCGAGATTTAACAAAATAACTATTCTTGCAATTATTTAACTGTTTGCTTCGGGCCAGGGCCCTAATAAACCCAATCAATCAATCAACGACATCGTAAATAAACTAACCTTGGGTAAAATACCTCCAGACAAAAAAGGTAGAGGTAACGATTAAACCGTGGGATTCTTTGTATTCACAGGCCTATGAAAGTTATGATATCCACCCAAAACCAAAACTGGTATAAGAGAAGCCGCCAAGTTACTAAAAAGGGTCGGCCTTTGAAAGCAGTGATATCATTTAGCCAGGGAAAAGGCCGCCAAGGTTAATCCTATTAGCCAAGTTAATCGCACTGAATAATATTTTGGACATTAAATGAAAACTTGAAGATTGCTACCGCTAGTAGCAATCTTCTAGTTTTTATTTAACTTTTGAACTATGTATAAGCATGTGCGATTAACTTGGCTAATAGGATTACCCTTGGCGGCCTTTTCCTGGCCGACCCTTTTTGGAAACTTGGAGGCTTCTCTTATACCGGTTTTGGTTTTGGGTGGATAAAAGTATACTCTAGTTGTACGGTTCCGCACTAAGAAAAGATCAATGTGTACGGATGAAGCAACAAATTTGTGGCTCTTGATGAAATCTTCGAGGCATCTACAGCAAGACCTGAGAAATACAGTTAACCCAGTCATCCAGCGTAATGGATATTTTGCACACTCAAAAAACATGATGCTCCGAACGATATCTGATGGTAGTAAGCACATCAGAACACTACCTTTTAAGAGAATCCTGCGTGCAAGAAAAGCAGCAAACAAACAACGTTGAGATCCGTACTTACTCCCCCCGCCCACACACAAAAAAAATGTGTCTTAAACGAAAAAATCAAGACATCCTACTGTTCATCCGCTTCACGACGCTGAACAGTCTTTCTATGGCTGATGTTGCCGACTTTTTTAAAATCCCTCGAACATAGTTTACATTCAAAGTAATGGTAGAAAAAATAATGCCATTCGTTATTAAAAAGTTTTGAACTATATTGCAAAAAAATCATGTAGAAATGTATTTATACGTGCTATTTGATTACAACCTCGAGGCAAACAATGCCACGAGCAAAGCCAATTCTCACGGAAATTGTAAGCAAGTTTGTGGCAATTGCCATGGGTGCCACAAGCTATTTTTAGCCCTGGCGTGACACCACTTGTGACCAGCCCCCTTCGCGATGAAGGGTCATATGCTTGAATGAACAAATCGAACCCGAAGAGTTTGAACAATGGCTGTTGAAACTGCACATTTCATTCGAGGAACACAGGCAGTGACGTGGGAGTTGATGAAGTCATTTTTCACGGGCAAGGAAAACCGGATTCACCTCCCTCGAACGCGACCAAGATGGCGGCTGTGCGTTATGTTGTTCCGGAGGTATGATCATTTGAAAAAGGGCTATTTTCAGCAAACAAAAGCAATTTCACATAAATTTTAGCGACATTGCCAACAAAAACATCAATTAAGGTAATAAAAACATGATATTGAATTAAATTAACCGGAAAAAAACCGTTCTATAATACTTAATTCAATCGGAATTACACCTCCGATGTACGCAATCGGAAACAGGACTTAGAATCGTGAGCGACGATGTATCATTTGTCCGACCCTTTTGAGTTGTATAGAGACAGACGATGTATCATCACATAGGCTTAAAAGGGTTAAATCACCTGACTTTACTTCATGACCTAGCAAATCCCCTGACTTCAACATACTTGCAAATAATCTAGTGGGTGTTCAACATGTTGTGCAGTGCTTGCTGCTGCTCTTGAGGAACTTGAGCCAGACATGCTTGGAATAAATCGGTGTTACTCTATCAAAAAAAAACGGAAAAAAAAACAGGTGGTAAATATTATAGAAAGATAATTATAGAACAGACAAAAATAATAACAGAAACGAGACAAGCTTCAGTTTTACCTTAACCAAAGAAATTATGATTTTGGGTTTGTTTAGTAACCATTGTTTTAATATTAGCAAGAATTTATAGGGTTGAGGAGGAGAATTTGTAACTCTTTAAAGTCCCTATTGAAACGTGTTACATTCATTCCTATTAGTTCCTTCCTAGTTTTCAGAGGGCACCACGCTTTCCATCTAGTAATTTTTGCTCATTTTTCAGCCAAAATATAACTTATACTAAATTATAACTAAGCTAAACTAAATAATAATTAAATACAACCTGGTTTAGTTTAGTTTTAGGCTGAAAATTGAGTGGAATTCCCACAAAAAATTCATGACGCCCTCTATAAACTTAGACGGAACTAATACGAATGAATCTAAGACGTTTTAGAAGGGGTCTCCGTCACAAGTTCTCCTCCCCAACTCTATAAATTCTTGATATTAGTCATTAATTAATCACCAGTAATTTACCTGAATTTGACGTACAATGTTGACCATGCGTTTAGTTACATCAGCGTCTTGATCGACTGCCTCTTTTTCAAAGGCTTCTGCCATGATAACCAATATCTTTGGCAAATTTGAATTATTTTCACCCAAAACAATGGGATGGTTTCTGTAACAAATCAACATATCCAATTTAAGCTAAGGGCAAAGATCAGCACAACTCGCAATCACTAGCAAATTAATCACTGCATTAAAGTTGGTAACAATTTTTTTACAGAAAACTTAACAATTTGGTGAAAATATAGAATTGGCTGTGGTTTCAGGGGAGGGAGGGAGCAGATCTGTACCTTGACTGTGGTACTGAATAATACTAAAAATGTCTATTAACAGGATTCGTGCCAATTAGTTTACATTGTATTTGAACCCAGAAAACTCTTCAGAGATGATCTAAATACATTTAACAGCTACTACAATCCCGTTAGAATGCCAATATTTACGTATTTCTGTAATTTTGTCCACAATTTATTTCCGTGATGGGTGATGTTGCATAGTCCGAAGTTGGTACTAAAGCCCTAGTTGGTCCAACAATGGTGGTCTTCACAGCAAGAAATCCCCAACTATGCTGCAGCAGTGATGAAGTAGGCACCGAAGGGCTTTTACGAAGCATGCAATAATGCATGTTCCTACCCATAGCCTCGACGAGCAATAGGGCAAAAGCAAGACCCGTCAAGGTATTCAGTGTCACACAATAAAGCGTTCTTTTGGCTCGGGGCAAGCCCGGACTCGTGGAAAGAAACCACATTTGAACCAACACTGCTTGGACAAAACTCCTTTTATAAAGAACAACTTAAATATCGCTCTACAAAAACGAGAAACATCAGTTTTACCATTACCAACAGGCTACTAACATTTTTGAGGAAGAAATCACCGTTTGTCTTCAGAAGTCCACCTCACAGCAGAGAGCGTTAGATCACACACTTAACTCCATGTTGTACTTTACATTTTCCAGCACGTGCCACTGACCACTGATCTCTACATTATTCAATGGAGGGCTGCTGGGCAGCAATCAATGGGACAAGTTCTTCAATCTGTGAGAAGGGCCGGTAAGGTTCACGAGCGGCACCCAACGACGAGAAACATTAAATCTTCTGCGCATGCGCGGCGCAGGCTCCCTATAAAACGCCAGCCTCAGACCTGGCTTCATCTTTCTTTCCTTATGTTGGAATTATTGGCACTGGAATATGTAGCGTGATTCCTGGTGGTACGGGAGACTTGTAAAGAAGCATGTCTTCACTCTTCGATTGGTTAGGACACCTGACACCAACCATCAAAGAATCGGGGGGGAAAACACGAACATTTTTCACCACCAGTTACAGTGGCCTATAGGACTAATTGACCAAAACCGGACATACTTTTTATTTTCACGAATCAACAAATGGACCAAAAAGGCCAATTCTTTAACGCCAAGAAAGCCTGTAATTTTATCTACACTCGACAGTGTTTACGGTAAAAATCGCTGTAACCGCTACCCAACTTCCGGTCATCCGATTGATTTAAAAACTCACGTCTATTTTTACATACAGCACAGCTTAGTTTGTGTTATGGGAAAAATGAGGTTATGCTATTGCTATGCCTCATTATTTAT
>JAHWFP010146965.1:404-12580 GCA_023313725.1 Lithobius niger
GCAACAGTCATTTTAAACATTGCTGCAACATTGTTGCCATTTCACGCTATTTCCAAAGTTTGCTATTCTCGCTGAAAAAACAGCTTCTAGCAGTGATCAAACGACGGTAGAAAAAATAACTACTCGCGCAGCGAGAATTCAAAATCCAACATGGCGTCCATTTCGGGGCTGTCGAATCGAAGACAAAGCATCGAATACCGGCATTCAAAAATCTGTCCTTCGTCTTGTACTGCAATAAAAATTATTTTCTAGTTGTCATAAATCGACGCTGTCGTGTTGCACGAGGAGAAAATTTGCGTCCGCGTTGTTGCCATGGTTACTACGTTTAGACAACTCGAAAGCCGCATTCTCCGGCAAAGGCGAGAAGCAGCCAGCAGATTTAGTACTGCCCAAGTAAAAGCTAGTAAGCGAGAAAATTGTCCTTGCATAAACGCACCCTTAGCTTGTGCTCACCCTAGCGAGTTCAAGACTTCCAAATTGTTAGGATGAACCGCAAACATCAACTAAGACTGAGTCCAGACCAGTATTTATACGGTTCTGAACAAGAAACTCCCGTCAAGGAATTACACAATGGTAATGGGCCGTGTACAGGAAGCGATTCCAACTAGTTGGGCTCAGGCACGTTCCCTGCATAGCTACTGGCGCTTGGCCTCTAGCTGGGTTATCAGCTATTCGCCGAGTGAACCATCCCAGCACGGAATAGCGAGGGGTACCACAAAGTGTGTTGGCTTTGTGGCGTCCGTTGTATTTCATGTAACAGCCTGTTACTGGGATCTCGGGGAAATCCTCACGAAACTCACTTTTCGTTGCTTGATTTACTTTCATTGTAGTTTGAAACTATCGTCATTACAAATGTGTACAAGTGAAGTAGTACAGAAGCAGTACAAAATGTAGTGAAGGAGTTGAGCAATGGGAAGAGTGAGGAAATAGTGAGACCAAGAGCTGCATAAAGGATGAGTCTCCAAGAAAATTCTGTCACACGTGTCACTCCTCCTTTTTTAAGTCGCGACCTCGTGCGGTCAATTGTTGGACGAGTGACTAGTTTTACTTTTGCGGAAAGCGTACGTTGAAATACGCTTACTAAGTATTGCATTTAAACCTCGTTTTGGACAGAGATTCATGAAGGAAAAATAACTTTTGATGTAGGGATGCATACATTGGCGCTGCTAAGCCGGACAGTTTGAGTCAGCATGCCATTCCCAACATCAACAATGTGTAACATAAAAAATAACCAGTTATAAAAATAAACATTTTGAAAAAGTGGTTTTAAAAACTAGTCACAATGACATTACAAATAAAGTCAAATCTTAATAAAAACTAACGAATGGAATGTCTGGGGGCTCGTTCCCCCGACCCCCTCCTTAAAAAAGGCTACGGCGTTTTTCGAAATTTGACTGCTCGAAGTTTCATTTTTGAGGTTGAAATATGACTTTTCCCTCAATTTTGGTCAGTGTTTTTTTTTGTGTGACACTGCCCCCCACTCCCTTGATAACTTAAAAAATTATATGACCCCCCCCTCCTCTAGAAGGCCCAAAAAATCCATGATCCTCTCCCCCCCTCCCCCAATTTTCTCCGTCCCTTCCCCCCGCCTGAGATAAATGATGATAGACTAAGGGCGCGTTTACGCAACGACTCGCCTTTGCATTCTCGCAGCGAGAATCTAATCGCGATTTCAAAGGTGTCGTTGCCATGGTAACAACGCTACGTGGATTAGCTAAATCCGACATCGTTTGAGTAAATACTTGCATTCTTATAATCCGTGCTAATAATATAAAGAATTCCTCATGACGAAACAATTTTTCCAAACGCTTCTGAACTCACGTTATTTGTTGTTTTCGTTGCGAGGCGGCAGACATAAAACCGCCGCCATGTTGGAATTTGAGGTGATTTCTAGCTTCTAGCTGCGAGAATGCAAAAGCGAGTGGTTGCGTAAACCCGGCCTAAAAGTTGGTGAGCGAGAAAACTACGTGTGAAGATCGTTTCATAAACGCTTCAAACGAATCTAGTGTCTTCCATTTTTAATTTGTCATAGCCCTTTGGTCTATTTCCGCTCGTAAATTGAACGATGAATCGATTTTTTCTTCTTCTTTAGATACACGGTCGTTGTTCACGTGGTCATTCCTCCTTCGATCACCATTGACGATTCCATGCCTGAAGATAGAGGCGTTGCCGTCACGAATTTGATCCATTAAATTTTTATCCGTCACTGTTTTTTGACAACACTTGCCGGACGTGACAGTCAAAGTCGTGGTTTGCTGACTTGTGCAAAAATGCTTGTTCAAAAGCTGCATTCCAAATAGCGTTCAGTCACTCAGTGCCATCGGGTGTATCCGTCAGTATCCTTGCCTCACCAGTCTTCGGTAAAACCACTTTCGGCCTGGTGAAAATCCAAGTTTTTATTCCCTCTTCAACGAATAACCCGCCCTTCCCATTACAAACGTGTTTGCAAACATGCTAAGTTCTATTTACATCTTTTCTCTAGTGGGTTGATGAACAACAAAAAAAGGTTAACAGTTCATTGGTTAGTAAGACGTGAGAAGCAGTGGCACTCTGTTGAAGGGGAGGGGAGGGGGGTGGGGATGGGTTTAGACCCAAAAGTTAACAGTAACATTTGGTTAAAGTAGAAAAGTAACGAATTTACTACTACTGAATAATCTGAAAATTGTTTTTTTTTTTAGCGTTTTTCTAAAACTCCTGAAAACAAGTTGTTTTACAGGGAACCGAGGGCTGGTTACCTGTTTCGCCAAATTTCATATTGCCGAGTCCCGTTCCGCCGAAAATGAAGCCCTGCTTAAAATACGGCGAAAGGAGAATTCCGAATTTCACCGAATTACGGTACTAAAAAGCTGCAGAAACTCAAAAATCCAAAAATTATAAAATGTTGCTAACATTAGAAAGGTTAAAGATGCATGTAAACAAACAAAAAAAAAACAACCATATAGTAGCCTAAATGTACTGAGATTCGGTCCTAAATCGTTTAGGGCCGAGTGAGCTCCTTCTAGGGCTAAAACTATGTGCAGAATTCCAGGCAGTTTTAAGAAAATTATTCGAAATTTCGATGCAGCTTTATTAATGAAGAAAATAAGTATTAAGACTGGCCTACTGGGAATACAAAATACACTAATGTAAGCTGAGCAAAGAAAGAAATGGCATCTGCTTCAACGGAGACTCGGAAGCCGGGACATCCTGCTTGCTGCCTCTCTGGGTGCTCTACCAACTGCTCTGCTGGGGCGGACCCTGGGTGTAGAAGTTGTTCACCCGAGCTTACACGCTGATCAACCTATCTCATTGGTGACCTAAAAGTTACGAACGTATAAATATTAGGAAACGTAACTATCTTCTTTGCGCCACAAATAAGCAACATGCAAACAATAAGGCACAAGGCAAAGGGTTAAAGGTACACTCCGCCTGCCTTATAACAGCCACGCGCAGATCGCCAGCCGCGTATGTTACCATCGCACCGTTTCGCGAGAAACACAGCTACTACCTCAGTTGGCCTTGGGAATAGTAGACGAAACGGCATGAATGCAAAAATTGTGTCGTCGCAAACTGGAATGATTTTCGTATTTTAACATCACACTTTATAAATTCTTAGGCCAGCATCTTATATTTTTTCTTCGGCGATCTATTGGCATAAATAATTTTAATTTTCACCGCGTTAGTCTTTTAGATTTTTGACCTCATGATAATTATTAGCAAACGATTAAAAAGTAGTAGACTACGTGCACACACACACAGATGAAACATCATGGTTATTGTAAGTGCGCAAAGGATCATATAATCGCAGGATGCTATTAAATTAATTCTCAATATTCAACATAAAATTGTCTAGATGCCACATTTTAAAACGGATTTTTAGCTCTTAGATTTTTAGGATTTTTTAGATTGACTAACGGTAAGTAAATTGAACTTTGGAGCCGTACTTGATGTGGGGGATCGAGAAAAATGGACCTGGAGGAATGTACCTTTAACGAACAGAACAATCAGAATTAAAGGCTAATCTTGCGAGAATAGGAGCGGAGGAAATTGGGGTGGGATGGGTTGGGGTGGGGGGGGGGGGGGTCACAAAGTTTTTCGGCCTAGCAAGGCAACACGGACAAGCTTTTCTTGTAAGGTTCTAATATTATAGTTATTTAGTGTTTAGACCACGTCAAATCATACTGCTGCATAAAACGTTTCGAATCGTATTGTTTGTATGATTAGTAATGTACATGTATGCGTGTGCATGTTGGTTGGTGTCTCAACCCTTGTCCCTGGAATTGGAGTTCAAAATTATAGTTCGTTTTATTCGAGTGAACTCTAATCCTTTTTTTTTTAAATTTGTGTACCTTCATAGCTGTGAATTCCATGGGAATACCAGCTTTAATGCTTTTTATCTAAAGAGCAAAGCTGTTTTTTTTCAGTTAATTTGTTGGCTCTTCTAACACTAAAAAGCAATTGTTAAAACGTTGTTGGGCAGTGTTTTAACAAAATCGGCTACCTACCTACACATATGTCCAGGCAAGGTCCAGTTCAGCAGCTTACACATAGCCTTTACGACCCGTGCGAAGTTAAAAAGATTGTAACAAGGATTAATGTTATTACGTTTTTTTGCCATGTTTTCTCAGAGGAATATGGCGAGCATTCCTGAACTTGACATTTAGTTAATAGATTTTGGAAACTGTTTCTTCATAATGCCACTCCGTGTGAACCAAGTTAATAGTTCTTTCACCTATAACAAAAGCCACGGTCAAGACTTCGGCCAAATCTGACATGGTGACTGATGTCTATCTCCTGACCTTCCTCAGCCATTAAATTAACAGCGTGTAATCGCTGCCACGGACGAACGCTGCCGACACGTTCGGAAGTAGTTAGTGCCACCCAAAACCAGACTATCACATTTAACACGCTCGTAACGACGTAATTAATCTTTTAACAAAATGCGAGAAGCTAGACTTGGTACGATGGGTTGAGTTGGATCAGTCTAAATTTCACTGTTTTTAATCGGGTGCCATTTTGTAGGAACAGAATCTGGACATGAGTGGCGCTACTAAACTGAGTACCGTGAAGTCAAGATATTGAATAATTTTTCCTGCCAGCTTGACTACAACCCGACGTTTGTTACGGGATTAATTTTCATGCAGCGCAGCAGTCACACCGTCGTAAATGTTCTTGGAATAAATAATGAGCGACTGATTCATTCCAAATTTGATTTACGTCGCAGCGTTCATCCATCTTCAACGCCTATACACCATGAATGAATTTGGCGCGCTTATTTCCCGGAAGGAGTATCGGGATTTGGTTGGCTTTTGTTTGGCCTTCACTACAATCCTCATCCACTTCGAACTGTTAGTGCAACACTGACCAGTGTTACTCCCCTTAAGTTTGATACAAAGTTGGAATCAGGTTTGATCGAGGATGGTACTACCGGATGTCGAACGCGAATATAATGGTGCCTATAGAGCAGCGTCATGTGACGTCATATTGGCTACAAGAGAGATAGCTGCAAGGGACACTAGATTAAAATGGAGGGTTAAACCAAGCCCTATTCATTCGCTCCGAAATCTAGCCACGGTAACGGCCAGAGTACTCGCGATCAAAACGTGGTGCGCTATCTGTCGCATCTGGCCGCAAGTATAGTGGCAGCTCTTGTCTCCAACTCGCTCCGACTACGTCCGGCGAAATCCAAGATGGTGGCGATGTGTGCTCACGGCGACTGCTCGCGTTATTGGATGCGCTAGTCACGTGGCTCAACGTCACTTCCGCTGTTGTCGGCAGTTGCTCTCGTGGCGAATTTGAGAAACTAGAGTATTCTGGCCAAATGTTGGGTCGCGGTGCTTGCGCAGTAAGTATAGCGAGTGAGTTATCCCGTAACGAAGTGTAGTTATTAATCCAAGGTTAAACAACGGCACTTCTAGTGAAGGCAGTGCTTTGAGAGCGGATTTCATAGGCTTAAAAAAACGTTGTTTTCTCCAATCCCTTATACTGCTAGGTTATAATTGAAAATAAAGATTCCACTTGCTTAAAAATGTCAGCAACTGCCAACAAATCGACAAAAATCGTGCATTATAGGCCTAAAGAAATCCACTCTTAACAGCATTGTCTTCAGTAAGACGCCCTTCTTTCCCCCTCCAGTGACCCTTGCAGCTATCCCAGTTACTGGCTCCAGCATAGAGTTATATACAATAATACAACGTTGTGTCACTGCCCTATTCACCGAATGACAGGTTGCATCATCTAGCGCCGTCTGCCATTATTTAGTTCTATGCAGCACTTGATTTCAACA
Source organism: Lithobius niger (assembly GCA_023313725.1). Lineage (NCBI taxonomy): Eukaryota > Metazoa > Arthropoda > Chilopoda > Lithobiomorpha > Lithobiidae > Lithobius > Lithobius niger. Next base: position 6,670 of record JAHWFP010146965.1, read on the forward strand.
AGCGAAGGAATGCGCTAAGAAATTTCTTTTTACACAACAGACAAGCCGCGTGTCTCCTTAATTGTTCTGTGTAAAGTTGGTGCGTCCATGTGCACCAGGGATCAAGCAGTCATAGTTAACGATATGCGTGTCGCAACCATCTAGCGGTTCAAAATCTGCGTTTCAAAACGGTTGATATGAGGAAAAAAGTGCCCGTGATGTCGTTAGGCCTAACTTTACCGCTTGATTCCTGGCGCACGTGGACGCACCAACTTTACACTGAATAATTATGGAGGCACGTGGCTGGTTTGCTGTGTAAAAATAAATATATTTTGTGTGTTCCTTCGCCTGTTGTAAGTAAGGACTGGACAGAACTAGACAGCGCTAAATCGCTATAGAGCAGTGACATTTGCCGCCATATTGGCACCAGTATGGGTTTTGGAGGGCATAACTACAAGGTGCACTAAATAAAAATGGACGGAAAAAAAACGGAAGAGCGGATTTCTTAGGCTTAAAATAACGTTGTTTTCTCCAACAACAAAAATCGCGCGTTTTACGTCTAAGAAATCACTCTTCACAGCATCGGCTTCAGTATGACGCCCTTCTGTTTGTCTCTGCAGTGCCCCTTGCAGCTAACCCATTAAGGCTCCAGCATAGAGTTATACACAATAATACTACGTCGTTTCACTGCTCTATAGATGCTGCAGCTTGTCATTTGGTGGCAATCCCCCTTTAACAGTAATACACCGAAACAACCTCAAATTTGTTGGATACTGGGCAGTTAGCCTGATATTTTTATTAATTTTCAAGCATTTGGTTCTTCTACTAGGCTAATCATTATCAAGCAGAGCGAAAACGCTGTTTATGAAAGTCTTCATACCAATTTTATAGTTTTATATATAAAAAAAAAAGTACTATATTTAGCTCCTTTTTAACCCTTCAGTGCCAGGGACATAAACACGCATACGCGACTTGTTACAGTACGTTTCTTTTCCTTGCATCAGTGCAGCAGCTGCAGAAGTTTGCTAAATGCCGGCGTCATTCAAACGTCACCAGAGCTCCATGGAGCTAGACGACCAAAAGAAACAGCCCCTGGCGGATCACGTCAAGGATCACGTTGTGTTTCCTTTCCATCGAGCGATTTAGCAAAACACCAGTATGGTGCAAAGTCAACGTCTGTATTATGCATTGCAGATCATCGGACTCGTTGATGTAGACGAATTTAGACGTTAATCGCACGCCATACTCTTGATTTGCTAAACCGCTTCCAGGAAAAGAATACGCCACTGCCATGCATCTCCATGCGAAATTCGCCGAAAAGCGTTATCGTGAAGATTTCATTGGCAATCGACATGAATCAATAGAATTTTATGGCTGTGTATTTATTACTTTACCAACCTACATTAGTTAAATCCACCATAACTATAAAAAACACGGCCATATTTGCTGTAGATGATCAATTTTTTTGCCGATGGAAAGCAGCCATCTTGTTTCCGCAGCCGGGCTATCATCTTTTTTGATGCTGCATGGCTGCATTTAGCACTGCACGAAAAGAATGAAAGAGACACGTCCGCTACATGCAGTACTGCAAATTGTAGCTAAATTGTAGGTAAAAGAAACAGTCTTTTAGCGTACTGCTTTAGCACTGCAAAGAAAAAAAACGTACGGTTGGTTACGTTATACGGTCGCTAAAAGCCCTAATTCGCGGTTGGTTCACCTGTTGCTACTGGCTGTCGGATGAGGGCGTTAGTGTACACTGCCCAAATAATAACAGAAAGGAAAATTATCCTCCTGACTTCCCGAATACACAAATGTGTACCGCTGCAAGCTGAGTAAAAAGTAAAACCCTACGTACCGCACGCTGTGTGAGGGGGCACATGGACCCCGACCAAAGCGAGCTGCAACAGCCCAGGGTCAGCGTTCTCGTCTCCAAGCCAAGTGAACGCCGGTTCGAATCCCGCGACTGTCCAAACCGTGATCGTATGGGCACCTAAAAAAAATGTTCCATATTAGTTTGGGGTCTCAGTTTTTACAATGTTTACTCGGCCCAACTTATAAAAAAAAAAATCTCAAGAAAAGTCTTCAAGAAAGGAAATGATGCAGCCCCCAATCCCTAAACTACAGGCCCATATCTCCGACTTGTACACCTTGTACAGAATTGTCGAGTGTGTTATCCGAAATCAAATAATGAGCTATCTATTATCCTTTGGCCTACAATGGTCAATTATGGCAGGGCTACCGTCTTGCAACTATTTCAGTGTTTCAAGGATTGGTCAAAGACTATGGATTGCGGGGATGCGGTTGTTATTTTTCATGAGTTTTATTTTGATTGCTGAAACTCTCATTTTTGAGGTCCAGAAATGACTTTTGGCGAATGTCGTTTTTGTGAGCCCCTCCCTCTTGACGGGCATGAAAATTTACGACCTTCGCTGGAGAGGGTCACAAATCCATGATGTGGCCCCCCCCCCCCCCCAAATTTCCTCTTCCCTCCCCTCCCGCGAGATAAATAATGGCCTGATCCATAGGAATTTGGAGGTTTGTCGCCAGGGCCCGGTCACTCGATCAAGGGGCCCGCACGGCCTACGCTTTTTCCCCCCAATTGTGAGTTTTGATGACTATGGGTAATGTACTCAATATGTACGTATTGTGAATTTTTTTTTTATTCTCCCAACAAAAAACTCCAATCCAACGGCAACGAACATGGAGCAGGAGCACTGCAGTGCAAGCCAGTCAGCCTGTTAAGCAGGGAATCCTTCACACGTACGCAGCCCGGATTAATGAATGAACCAACCCGTTAAACGCAATTGTGGCCGACGAATATTGTTACATCGTGTAGCCTTTTTACGATTTCAGTCGACGGAGGGGAGGGGAGCCGCTGTTGTAGTTAGCCCCAGGCCCCTAAATTTGATGTGGTGGGGGGGGGGGGGGGGCTGTTTGTCGCACTCCCAACCGAAGCCATGGCAACACACGACGTTAGACTAAGGGTTAAAGGTTATAACGAGATCCAAGATAATACCCTTCAACCACGTAATAAAGATGAATTTATTTTGAGAAGAGGAAGTAAACTTGCTTGTGGTTAAATGCATTCTTATTTTCCGCTTTAGTTACGATGTGTTTATGAGTCAAAACTTGTTTCCGAGAGCAATTACTTTCAGTAGCGTTGTGGCGTCATTAATAGCGTTAATTATACTAGACCTTCCAGGGTTTTAGTGAGTATATTTAAGAATTGTGTTGATCGATGTATGACTGCATTTGTGCATGTCTGACATTAATACTGTTCATCACGTCAAAGAACAAACAGGGGCTTTTGCTGTAGCAGGCTCGGCACGGATACAGAGTAAGTATAGGGGAGGGGGGGGGATACAGAGTTATACGGATACAGAGTTTTGTTAACTGAACAAAACACGGCTTCACCGTTTAGAAAAAAAACATTAGAGCTCGTATCCTTATGGAACTCACAGCTGTGAAAGCACACAAATAAAAACGGGTTGGAGTTCACTCAGTAAACGAAACGAGCTATAATTTGAACTCCAATTTTATTCCTTAGTTTCGCTTGTCACTTTTTGTTCAAGAAAGTGAACGCAGTCTGTGTTTTAATTGGACCATGTCAGTGTGTTTGTGTGTAGATGTGTTTAATTTGTGTATTATGCAGGTAAAAACCAGACTTGCTATCATAGAACTATTCTGTACTTGGATTGATCGTAATCATTAAATTGTTCACGTACGGCACTTAATCACTGGAACTCACACTGAACTTCTTTATTGATAACTTATCTTACTTTCGGGTCGTTTATACCTTGTCCAGAGCAATCAGAGAAGCTTTTTAGCCTGCAGTTTGAAAGCTCTATGAGTAATCCCCAGCCCTTACTGGAATTAGGGCGCGTTTACGCAGCGACTCGCCTTTGCATTCTCGCAGCTAGAACTCAATCGCGATGGCAAAGGTGACATTGCCATGGTAAAAACGCTAAATGGATTAGCTAAATTCGACATCGTTTGAGTAAATACTTGCAGTCTTATAATCCGTGCCAATAATATGAACAATTCCTCATGACGAAACAATTTTCCCAAACCCTTCTGAACTCACGTTATTTGTCGTTTTCGTTGCGAGGCGGCAGACATAAAACCGCCGCCATGATGGAATTTTAGGTGAATTCTAGCTTCTAGCTGCGAGAATGCAAAAGCGAGTGGTTGAGTAACGTGCCCTTAGACTGGGATAGCAAAGACTAAAAAGCTTCTCATGTCGCTCTGGACAACCTAGTGGTACAAACAATAACTTCGAACGTGCGACAAGTTACCAATAAAAACGTTCAGTACGAGTTCCAGCGATTGAAAAATTTAATAATAAAGCTCAATTCAGGCATACGAAAGAAGTTTTGGTTGCGCCCCGTTCATTCTATATATATTCTAAGCCATCAGCGTTGCACTAATACGTGTAAAAGAATCTCCAGCGACCCAAAAAACAAGCTGGAGCTTCTTTTACACGTATTAGTGCGACGCTGATGGCTTACATGTCTTTTTCCAATATCTGTTCCTTTAAAGCTTTAAGTTTTTTAAGGCTTACATCCGTATTTTATACGCTTAAGCGTTTTTTAATACTAATATCCTGTGTTTTTTTCTTGTTTCAGCAAGAATAACACAGACAAGAACACTGTAATCACCTTAAAATAACTGTTATAAGAGAGTCTTTTCCATGGGTGATTCGTTTTATGCTGCTAAGAATGACTTTTACACCCAATTTCATGTTTTTAGCTTGATTTGTAAGAATTTGTTGCCCAAATCCCTGGGAGGCATCACGGGGGGGGGGGGGGGGGGTTGGGGGGGGGGGGGGGGGGGCCACTGAAGGCACTTTGGAGTATTTCATAGGGGTCCATGGATGGTTCGATTTTTACTGTTAAGAAAGACTTCTGCACCAAATTTATGTTTTCTGCAAAATTTCTGCAAAAATGTGTTACTCCACTTAATTATTTCTGCCCAGTGCTCTACAATAATAATTGCTCTACAAATAGAAAATCGGTTCATTGGTTCGATCTCTTGGTAAGAGCAAAATTTCTAGCCTATTTGGCTTTCCGTGTCAAGAATATTGTAGTCACATTAAAATAGCATGCGAAAGACTCTAGGCCTTGTCCATACCTACGTTTTAAGCTATAGAACTCTAAATTTGGTTCAGTGGTTCGATCTCCAAGTGAGGGCAAAGAGTACATTAATGATTTCTGCCCAGTGCTCTGCAATAATAATTGCTCTGCCGACTAGAATATTGCAGTCACATTAAAATTGGGTTCAAAAGGCCCTGGTCGGTGTTAATACCTACATTTTAAGCTATATAAATTGAAAATCGGTTCATTGGTTCGGTCTCTAGGTGAGAGCAAAAGTTTTAGCCCATTTGGCTTTCCGTGTCAAGAATATTGTAGTTGTATTAAAATAGCCTGCGAAAGGCCCTAGGCCTTGTCCATACCTACGTTTTAAGCTATAGAACTTGAAAATCGGTTCAGTGGTTCGATCTCCAGGTCAGAGGAAAGAGTCCCAACAGCAACAACAACAAGAAGAACAACAACAACAAGAAATGATCATGCTGTGGACGCCGAACGGTTCAATTGTTGTCATTAAAATTTGTAATGCGGTGAAATAGTTATGACACGACCCCAAATACCGAATTTCGTTGGTCTATGTCAATTTTGGGCGAAACTATAGGAGTTCAAAGTTTGACGTTTAACACGGAAGTTCATGCCGAGGCTTACATAAGGACCGCTACCGCGGTCCTTGATATATTCTGTCCGTGTGGGGCATGCTACAAGTGCAAGCCCCTGTGTGTGGGACCAATTTGCAATTAGAATTCTGGACGTTTGTTCTTTACTTAGCTTACATGGAAATGAATTTTAAGCAGATGGCTAAGCCCTAGAGTTTGAATGACGTTAAGCCCTAATTAAGTGACGCT
>JAHWFP010146966.1:0-13969 GCA_023313725.1 Lithobius niger
TTTTGACTTGGCCTGAAGAAGATTATTCGTAGCAATAATTGAAGATTCACAGGAAAGAATAGATTCTATAACTGGAAGCTTGGACTGAGTCTGGCAAAGCATATTCCACTGTAAGTATTTTTTCCACAGCCAAAGTTAAATGACCGACGTAATTTTTTTTTCAGTAATTTGTGTGTAGCTTCTTTCCTAGAGATAGATCCACACGTAGACCGGAAACGTGGAAATTTTATAAATTTGTACTTGTGCGAGATGGTGTATCGGACTTCCATTTTATTTATTCAGAAAATAACTGTTACCAAAGGGAACTCTGAATGTTTTTTTTTTTTTTTCATATTTCTCAAAAAATTCTGAATGGACTTGCAACGAGTTGCCAAGCGAAAATGAGCAAAAGAGCCACAATGCAACCTGCAAACCAAAAGAGACAAGCCTAAAATAGAAATCTTGTGCTGAAGACTTATTGGTAGAGACCAGGTTGTCTTGGCCCCGGGCAACTATTGTGGTAAAACGACTGATGCCACCTAGCATCGTTCGGCTGCCACGTCCAGAACCATTTTGCCCATTTGCTGTGACCACCGTGTGTCACCCAATGAAAAGATGGACATGCCCACTTGGCGCTTTTCCTTATTGCTTCTGCTTTTGACACTTGTTTCTGTGCAGCCATTAAAGACGTGATGGCTCCAACTTTCCTTCAAAGTTTATTTGGAGACTGAAAGTCACTGACTAAAGCTTTAGATACGTTTTGCCGTTGGCTTTCTACTCTCGTTAGTTTTACACGCCGTCGTAAGTTGCCATTTACACGAAGAAAAATCTAAAGATGGGAACGATTTTGGATCAACTGTGGTGTATAGGTAATTTTTTTTTTGGTGGAGGGGGAGGCGGGTTTGGGGGTAGGGGAGGCAGAAAACAATGCTGCAAAAGTAATGATCCTGCTGTTGGCTGAGGACAAACTATTTTATTGCAGATAACATGCAATTCTAGGCCTCAAAATGGCATTTTCATCAGGAATTTGATTTTTTCCAAAGCATTGGGTTCTGGGTGTTATTTCCCTAATTTGGAAGTGCGTCAAATCAGTGCGTACTTGTATGAATCTTGATACAAAGGATGCTTGAACATATCTTTGCGTAATTTGAAAAACATGTTTTGAATTGTTCTTATTCGTTCCTAGAAAATGTGATGACGTTTTCCATCAAGTTGGGAACATGTCAGTTCAGACTGTGATTTGTGTAATTCGGGTGCAGAGGGGGTTAGGGAGTCTCTCACACCTCCCCCCCCCCAATTTAGACCCTGGAGCTACTACTATGTGCTATTAAGTGTAAATTTGCCTGGGAAGAGGCAAATTTTTCTTTTCACATAAGCTTTTGTTTCCCCAAATTACGTGAAGTCGGCGGGAAACCTTCAGTTCAAGTCCCAGTCGAGGCAGTTCTTTTTCTTTCTTTCTCAAATTAGTGTATCTTGTATCCTCACAAGGCCAGTCTTTAATGCAAACAGTTTGCTTCCTTTAGTGTACTTTGTGATTTATTTTTTATTTACCTAATTTTATCAACTTATCTTTATGTGTGTAGCACATCATAAGTATTTAAAGTAGAATACGCTCTGCCAAAATCAGTCCAAGCTTCAATTTACAGAATCTTGTTACTTTTTGTGTGAAAATTTCGATTATTATTGCGATTATCTTCTTCAGGCCAAGTCAAAAGACTAGGTGGAAGTGTAAGGTAGGGTGGTAAGAGGAGGACTTTTGTGCAAGTCTTTTTACTTGGCCTGAAGAAGATTATTGGTAGGTATTTTTAGATAATTCGTGGGAAAAGTATAGCAAGATTCTGTAACCTGAAGATTGGACTGATTTTGGCGAATAACGGTTTGGTGAGTAACAGTTCTTTCAATAATCAAGCATGTAATAAGTAATTCGTAAAGCATTTCAGGGCCTGGATTTGTATGGGGAGGGGGCGGTTGCTCCATCTGCCCCCCCCCCCCCCCTTCCCCCATCCAGTAGGTTCACCACTGAGTCATAATGTCATCGTGTAAGTCCCTCCACTCCAAGACATGCTCTGCAGGAGGAATTTTCTTAAAGCCGCATATGTGTATGCATCGGGGACGTATTTCGGTCTTGTACACCAATCCCTTAACCACTCCGCTGTGGGCTCACAATGTTCCCAGGGAATTCTTACAAATCCGTCTGCATTTATTGGACTGACGTGTAGGAATACATTCTTATTATGGAATGGGTTAAGTCTTAATCCATTACGAATGCGGAAGTCTGTGTAATATTCGCTATTTTTTTTGTTCTCCCCAAATTTTTCCCATACACCAGCAAATTATGCCTAATTTCATAGACGTACTGAGAGCTTCGAAAGATGTTCACTACGTAAAAGTGGGAGATTTGCGTTTGTAATTATTTCAGTTTGAAGCTGCCCTCAAAAAAAGTCCTAGTTTGCCACATATTGGTACTATTAAATGCAAATTATTTTGGTCGTAGATATCGTGTGGGTGCATCTAACGACTCTGATGATGATACTGACATAACTGATAATGAAGATGACAATCAAGATAATTCCAAACAGAAAGGTGCAGCTGCACCCCGAGTTCCAACGCCAAAGAAACCAGGAACCACTACTGCCAGAACTGTTACACCTAAAAAAGCTGGGGGCTCTCCTGCCAAAGGTATGTATTAAATAATTTTTTTTAATTTGTCTTTGTATTTGTATAACATGTTTAAGGTAGCAGTTCTAAGAAGTAAACTGGCGCAGCCATCAGGAAAAATGTTAAAGGTTCAATATTACATTATGGATGAAAACCTTTACAGTATGACTGATGCCATCTACCCTCCACTAAGTTGTCCAAGGATTCACCAAGAAAGGCTGCCATCAAGTTTATTAACGAAGGATTTTTCAAGTTTAACATTAGTTTATATATGTACACATATAACATTTGTTACTTGAAAACATTCCTTGGTTAGCACCTTTGCTGCTCCAGAGTTTAACGTATTGCAGGGCAATAAGTGGAGCTGCTGGGACAACTATCACTTTCTCGGCCGTAATAACTGCCATACATCGTGGAAACACATGTGGAGAATGTGAGAACCAGTTGCAGATCCCCACTTCAGCTGGGGGAAATATGAAAGTTAATCAACCTACTTCACTCACCTCGCGCAATAGACTAAACTGCTAAGCAAGGGCTTTACGTGCAAGCACATTTATTAAATCATTTATCAAACATTCATGGGGTTATGCAGTGAATTTCTTAAAAATTATGAGGCATTGAGAAAAGCATCACCTATTTTTAAACTTTACTTTTGTCCTTTACTTTACTTTTACTTTTGTCCTTTACTTTTGTCCTTTACTTTACTTTTGGGAGGGAGTATTCTCCGTGAAAAGGTGAATATACAATCATTCACATACACAATCTGGATTTAGTCTAGCATTAACGCAACTTGTTTATTCTCATTTATTCACAAATTTAGGTTATTAGATGGTCACTGCTCCAGAATCCAACAAATTTCACAGTTAAAACTAATTCCTTACCACGCAACCATCATAACGTCCAACACAATTCTCCAAAAAGTTGGTGATTATGCAATCATTCACAAACACAACCTGGATTCAGTCTAGCATTAACACAGCTTGTTTATCATCATTTATTCACAAATATAATTTTGTTACAGTAGACGACAGTCCTTAACCAATATTAATCAATTTTAATCCAGAATCCAACATAATTTACAGTTAAAACTAATTTCTGACCACACAATCTTCGTAACATTCAATATAATTCACGATTGGGAACTCCTGTGCATTGACACCATCCAATCATTTACCTACGTGATCTGGATTTAGTCTAGCGAAAACGCATTACCATTATTCTCTTTATGCACAAATTTAGTGCGTTAGATCGTCACTTCTCCAAAATCCAACACAATAAACATTTAAGCTAACCACACAAACCTTGGTTAGCTCCTTGGTTAAGTATCCACGCAGGCTAGGATGTGATCGCACCCTGCAATGGCCATAATCGCTTATCTGCCTTCTAGGAGAGTGACGTCTCATATTCTGTACAGGAGTGAGTGGTTCACATGTCCTGATGCCACCTTCCAGAAAAAGGGTGATACGTCGTTCACGTTCGTGAATCATGTTGGTAAAACGTTAAATTTTTTATTGTGTGAAGCTTTTAGTTAATTTTTCAGCATAAAAACGATGATTTAAAGGTGGGTGTTAACTCCTCTATTTCATGATTTTGACCTTAAGCATTTTAGAGGATGGGCTTTGGCTTTACGTGGGCATTTAAGACATGAGCTACAGTACCGTACAATTTTGATGGACACTCGCTCTTCCTCAGAGAGGCTACTAAAGACAAAATTACAAATTTTATTTTGTTTCTTTGTATACCTTGCACTTCAATACGATATTCACCTCGGGGTAATTTCCACTGCAGTTTGTCAATATATTCTTCAATACTCTGATTTTTTTCCGATCACTCTTTCCATTCCAAAATTCACCACAGTAAGGGTTTAAAAAAGGTATATTAATTCGTTTATATTTCACTTGGTTTTACTTATGTAATAATCTTCCAAAATCAACAGTTAATTCACAGTTAAAACTTACTTCTAAAAAGACAAACCTTCATAAAATCTAGTGTGATTCTCGATCGGGATCTTATGTGCGTTGGTACCATGCAATCATTCGTGTACGTGATCTGTAGTCAGTCTAAAGAAACCACAATGCCTTTATTCTCATTTATTCACAAATTTAATTTGTTGGATCGTCACTCCTCCACAATCCAACAAAATTCACTTTTAAAACTAATTTCTAACTACACAAACTATTGTTACTACATGGTTGGGTGTGATCGCATCATAGGCATATATTATGCCATACAGTTACAAGGAAAGAGTGATCACTCATCTGCCTTCTTGGAGAGAATGACTGCTCATCTTCTGTCCTCGAATGAGCAACCCACACGTCCTGACGTAACCTTCAGGAAAATGGTGGGAAAAATAGCATGTTGTAAAACTGTTACTTTTCTTGTATGTATGTATCTTTTAGTTAATTTTGCAGCAGAAAATACGATTTAAGGGTTTGGCTTAAACTCCATGATTCACAATTTTGACTTTAAAGCTTTTTAGTGGGATGGGCTTTGGCTTCACGTGGACAGTTAATACACAATTTATGATACAATACACAAACATACACTAACACGTACACGGTATAAACATACACAAAGTGTTGGTTTTCTGGGTTGCAGACTGAAACAGTTTGAACACCAACTTACGCATGCACGTTAGTGTTGCCGAACAGTATCTTGGTAAGTTGTAATTTTAATCATTTTCATAAAAATGTAATTAGTATAAAAAACTGTAGGCAGTGCAGTTTTGATGTTCTTTTTGTAATTCTCTCATGTAATTGGAGCAACTTGAGTGCAACATTGCCACTTCGGTTTACCCCTTTAAATTCATTCACAATCAGCATTACTACACAGGATTGTGGGCAGAATGTTTATGACAGGCATCCACTCGTGCCCCAACCCTTATCAGCGCCTACAACTGGAAATGTAACCACTCGTAACAGCTTGTTTACACACATGAAATTTCACTCTACCATGCAAATGGCTGCCATGAGTCCCTATCATTAACAACTCGGTCTTGCTATTGATGACACAAAGATGCCTTCTCTTCAAGCTTCCCTTCCATCCTTCCCATTTCAATTAACTGCTTTGATCCCATCAACTTTCCTTTTCGTTTCTATTGCTGAATAATCGTAATTAGGCATAATTGCACATGATGATGAGGATTGAATGTGTCGTAGGCAGCAAATGCACTTGGTTGGAGGTGTGTGCACGCGCGTGGAAGTGTTTTAGCATGTACGTGGCATTTGATTCGTGAGTGGAGTGTAAACAACCAACTTTGTGTTTCCAACTCGTTGGTTAAGTCATTCCTCCAAAAGTGCGTCTGCGTAGTTTTCAACTATCTGGGAATTCGACGTCTCTTACTCTTTTGCTTCCCATCCACTCCCTTCTCCTGTGATCAATATCTTTGAGAGCCAAAATCTATTGTGATTGCTTGAATGCGCATCCGTCAAGTAGGATCTCTCTAGATTGACAAAGCAGGATCAAATGCAGGCATTCAATTCATTACTGACAAGTGTAATCCCCTACGCGATGTTCGCTTGTAGTAATACATTGAATATGCATCTCTCCACCAAATCCTTCTCCCTTTATGTTGTTGGCCCCTGGTGCCCCACAAATAAGTGGATTGCACCCATGGAATTCTGCTTATGCGCATTCTATTTAGGTATATTCTGGTAGTAAAAAATATTTGATTTACAATACTAAGCGTAAAGAAAAATTACGCTAACATCGCAGCTAAGAATTTCCCCATTTTAATTTGAGTGGTAGAATTAAAAATGTAAACAAGTGAACCCTTAAACTCAATATTTACCAGTATCGCGAATATTAGATAGGCATCTGTTGGAAATAAAACAGAAAATATTCACATCCAAATTTCCTATCTTCATTAGGCAGCTTACTTCGCCCGTTCAACAGTCGAAGAGCATACAACTACATAGACAGAAGTTCAAGCATTTAAGCTGACTGATGAAGATAGGAAACTTGGATATGAATATTTTCTATTCATTTCCAACAGGTGCCTATCGAAAATTCGCGACACTGTGAAGTATTGACTGTTTGAGTTTGAGCATTCGTTTGTTTATATTTTTATGCTGAAATAAAAAAATAACTTGAACCTCCTTAAAAGGTTTGTGAGAACTGTAATCTCTGCCATAAATTATTTGTTGCTCGCTTTAATAATTTAGCTAAACACGCTTATATATTCAAGGACGCGGTAAGACTTGTAAGACCTTAAAAACCTTGTTGATAACGGCTATGCATTTAATTAGGCTGGTAAAAATTAATTAAGTGGTTCTAAATAAATAATAAATAAATAATAAATAAATATTCGTTGCAGGAGCAACAGGACTAACAAGGACTGAATAGCCACTAACTGTTAGCCTAAAAAAGATAAGGAGCCTGACCAGATTAGGTCAATTGTCAATAAAAAGTTGATGCAGTAAAAATTAGAAAAATAGATTGATGCAGTGACTGCATGTCCAATGCGAAGAAAAATAAAATCAATGGCTGCCACAAATTTGGGGCCTTTTGAGGAAGCGAGTCAGATCTATATTCATTAGATGGCGCTTGAATGGAAGTACCGTTGGCGCCATAACCATGTGCTCCTCCAGTGAATTCCAGACGGGGACCACCCTTACGGCAAAGAAATTTCTGCGGCAAGTCAATCGTGTCTTAGGTACGCTCAGTTTTAGGCTATGACCTCTCGTCCAATTTACAGTGCTGAGCTCAAATAAAGGAAGATCGACCGAAAGCAGACCACGCAGTATCTTGAAAGCCAGTAAAAGATCGGCCTTTAAGCGGCGCAACTCCAGTGATTCAATACCCAGTGCTTTGAGCCGTAAATAATACGGCAACTGTTTCATTCCAGTTTGTGACTTTGTAAACCTGCGCTGAACCAACTCCAGATGGTCAATATCCCGCAGAAGGTGTGGAGACCAAACCGGGCTCGCATACTCCAAAAGAGGTCTAACATAAACTTTAAAAGCACGCAGTTTTGTTTCAGTGCAGCCCGAAGTAAATATCCGCTGAATCAACCCCAGACGACGACCTGCATTCGCTGTAATATATGCACAATGAGTCGATGATTTTAAGCTTGAATCGAACCAGACACCCAGATCTTTTACCAAATTAACACCTGGCATGCTGATGCCCTCTATATCATAAATGTAGCCCAGATTTAGGTTACCAATATGGAAACATTTAGACTTGGCTTCGGAGATTGGAAGTTGCCAGTCCTTTGCCCACTGAGAAACATAGTTGATTTCGGCTTGGATTAGGTCATTATTTAAACTACTTAGGGTAACAGAATGCAGCTTGAGGTCGTCCGCGAATTTTGCCTGCTCAACAGATTCAGAGTTACAGTATAAATCATTCAGGAAGAGGACGAACAGAAACGGTCCCAACACGGAGCCTTGAGGGACTCCACTGATAACGTTAACTTCAGCCGAGCTAGTTGTCCCAAGAATAACCCGTTGGGTGCGTCCAGATAAAAATGCCTTGATCCACGCTAAAAGTTTTCCATCGAACCCATAAGTTTTAAGTTTAAAAAGGAGTTTACTATGCACCACCGATTCGAATGCTTTTTTAAAGTCAAATAGGATTTCGTCAGAAGGTACGCCAATATCCAATGCTTGGGTCCAGCAGTCTAATGCAGAAAGTAACTGGAGGGTAGAGGAGCGACCTGGCATAAAACCAAATTGGTCGTCCTTAATTAGGTGATGGTTGGTTGTGTACCAGAGCATCTTCTCACGAATAATTTTCTCTAACATTTTACAGGGGACGACCGTAAGTGCCATAGGTCTGTAATTGTGTGGATCAGCGGAGTGGTCCTGAAAAAGTGACGCAAGCGGGCTGTGTTTTTTTTTATTCGTGATTTTCTAGATGCGGGCGATGGCTTTTTTTTTTTTTACCAAACAAAACAAAACCAGTAGCTTACATTTTGTTGTGGAGGACAATATCTATGTTTAATGCCAGGGTCAGCATGCAAAAGTTGCACATTTGATAAGTCATTCTTTAGATCCAAGTTTTTAGTTGTGACATGTCTCTGAACGGCCCTTAGATTCGTTTCGAGGTGATCATGTGAATGTAGCAAAGAGCTGATCTGGTCATCGGGTCCAGGAAAGGTTTGATGAAAGCGCTGATGCACGACGGAATTTTTTGTTGTTGACAATGTCATAAAAAAAACGTTTCACGTGCCAAGAAAAAAAAATACCCATGCATGCGCTCATCAGAACCACTTAATTAACGTTTAGCGGCCGTATCTAATGTCGACAATGCTTCATAATTGTAACGTTTGAAGAGAATAGAGGTCATCAGGTCTTTAAGGATTCATTGATTATTACAAACAAATCGGGTAAATGATATACCATTTTGCCTTGTTCACTTAATTACAAGATCATTGATTGAAACCTACATATTTGAATCAGAACAGCGAGAGTGTAATTTTTTGCAAACTGTTGAACTGCCACTTAAAATTTGTAGTCAGTGATGCTTCGTTACAGGTACTTGAAACAAGGAGTGAAGCTCTCGGCTTCTACTAGCTTATCAGTGAATCACGTGTGTGGTCATCGTGGCTGAGCGGTGAGAGAGCTCAGTCTGGTTGCTGGAGGTTTGCGGATCTGGTCGAACCCCTGGAAATGGGATCATGGTCAAGTCCCAGCCAGGACTGCCGGCCAAGGTTTCGTGAGAGGCTACCATGCTCCTTCAGCGGCTATGGGAACTATTCTGGCCAATTCTGGACAATTTTTCGGCCCCTATGATGATCGGAGGTTTCCCGGTTCAAATTCCCCGGGTTGGCTCCGCCCTTTACCAGAAATTTGTTCTCGCAAAAAAATCTGGTATTGTTCAAAATTGAGCCGGTTCAGTCACACGAGCTTTAAATTGCTATGGCTAACTTAAGGCTGAAAAAAATTATTTTCTGATATTTGCTGACTCGACCGTTATTACAGTAAATGCAGGTCTTTTAAAATTAAAATTCATTGTGAGTCGGTTCTGTAGTTAGCACTACAACTGTCATATAGCTAGAACAGGTGTACTAAAACAGTTCAATGATGTTCAATGTTCCTGCGAGAAATCTTTGTAGGTCCTGGCCTTGCATTCCCACTGCTTTCTCCTTGTATGTGGTAAATATTTTGAAACATCTAAATAGTAATTTTAATGAAAGAATACGTGAGAGGACCAAAGGGCTAACTCAAAATGTTATTTGGTAACTAGCTGGTATTGAATGAATGGTTTGTAGGGCTCCCAATTTTCATAAAATTCATAAAATTTTCTGGTTTTAGCAGAATGTCATAAAATTGTCGTAAAATTCTCCTACATGCCATAAAATAATATAAAATAACGCAAAATTTAGGTTTGCTTAAATTAGCAACAAAATGAGGTAAGACAATCAGAAATTGCCGAAAGGAGAAGTCAATGTTGGCGAAGACTGTAGAAACCATTAATATTCTCACCTCATCTTATGAAATACCACACTTTCCAAGTAATATTAAACCAGTAATGTTTAAATTGAAGCTTCAACAGCTATACTAACGGTTTCTGAAGAACTAGCAGGTCAGGAATTTGTAAAACTGCTATTTGTGTGGTAGCGCATGTGTTTCCCCACGTTCGACCGAATTAAGTTTCTTCAAATTGTTGCGCACATTGGCTAGCAAATGCTTATTTTCGTTCGCTTTGCTCAATCAATCAGCGCATCAATCACTTCGATTGTATTCTACCAGCCAGGTTCGTGTTCGTTCTGGTGGAAATAAATAAGGCTCAAGACGGTCTCGAAGCTGCCCCTTCTAGAAGTGTGCCGTCGTGATAAGCTTTCCCGCTATGCAATCCCTCCAACCAGACACATAGTGCCGTTGCTGGTCGGTGCCTGCTGCCTGACCTCTTGTGTAAATATGTAAAAATATCAAGTGTGCCGAATTTCTCTCAATTTAGCAATTATTTAAAATGCAACTCCAAGATATGCTCCCCTCCGACTATGTAACGCACGACCTGGATGTTGGTGGTGCAAAAAGACGGCCCTTCGCCCTCTACCGTTCCCACTATTTGGGTCACCCGCATTGCCGGTAATTGTACTGGCAGGGGCAGGATGAGCTGAAAGGACCATAATCCAGAATTTTTTCCCCAATTTTTTTCGTCTCTTTCATCCGTTTCGTTCGCTTGTCGTCTTTTTCCTCCTCGTCTTCTCTAATTTTTTTATTTTTCGTTGCGACTCTGTCCACTGCTCAGACCCGTGTGTTCCTTTTCCTTCGCGATATTCGTTTGTCGATGACTGTTGCGACTGGCACAAGGCTGTCGCAGATGCCCGTATTTGACAGCTCTTTATCGGCTTCGGACGTACAAAGCGACATCCGTGACTGAACTGCCTGAGAAAAACGGAATCCGCTGTGAATAGATCCCGGAAAATAAAATTTGGAGGTTCAAAAAGGGACAAGTTGATTGCTTAATATGGTTAATCTCACAGTATTAAGCAAAGTTTTACAGCAAAACGACAACGGCAAGTACCGCAACGATGAAAACGGGCAAGCTAGTTAATTCTTTTGCTAGCAAAAAACTGAAATTGGCACATTGTTGCCCCGACTAACAATTTGCTCTGCACGGTCATCTTAGCGGCAAGTCTTAAATGACGTCATGAACGAATGACCGGTTTTTTCCCCCCACGGTACGGATCGCTCAAGCCAACGCAATAGACTGGGAGTGGAGGAGGGAGGTAGCGGTGGACAAGGAAACGGAGTGCTTCTGTTGGCCCTGCTCTTGGCATTCTTTTGCTATAATAACCAAAGAAAGCGGGGAGGGGAGCCTATTACCATTAAACATATATTGTACATTAATTGAACCTAGATGGTAATTTTTTTTGGGTTGTTTGGGATGGAGACCTTATTATTTTTGGCCCAAAAAAGGGAGGGGGTAGTATTTAATTCAACTACCCATCCATATTCAACTACGCGTAGCAAAGGGGGGAGGGAAGAAGGGGTATGCAGATAGGGAGAGGACAGGAGAAAAAGGTGAGGAGAAGGGGTAGGGCAAGGATTGGAGGGAAGGGCAGGATATAAATTACAAAAAGAAAAACTGCCTGTCGCATTGAACGTTCAGGCAACACCGAACGAAAACTGAAAAGCAACAACGGGCGCCACAAAACCCTGACTGAAGCCGGGTATGACTTCTAGCACGTATATATGTATATACACATTCATTTCGCCACGAAAAGCAGACGGCAGGCTATTAAGAACAAAACCCCCTAAGATAAACCCCCCTTCCTTTACCGTTGAGTAGGGATATCAGAACCAAAATGAATCTGTCTGATTTGTTTGAAGTGAAACGGTAAACTCTTGGTCTAGTGTTAGTTTGAGACACGTGCTTCAGAACATCGGAGAAAAATCTTAAAGAAAAATTAATAATCTTTACGTAGGCATTGGTTTTTCCATCTGTAGAAATGTGGAGTACCGGTTTAGGTTAATGGTGGATGTCGTATTTCTTTTAATTGAAGTCGTATGAGCTGCTGACATTGTTGTTAACCTCTGTTTGTTGGAGGCAGTTCAACTCTTGTCGTGTTCAGTATTTAACTGGGACCGAGTATGGACCTTGCGTTCGTAATGGGGGGGGGGGGGGGGGTGATATTTTTTTGACTTGGAGGGGGGGGAATTGAGGCTTAATGATGCGTCGATAGCTAAGACATGAGCACCAACCTCAGTGCAGTGCAGTGGTCCAGATTGGCACTGCGCCACACATTGCAGAGATGTTAAACAAACCCCAAATCTAGATCTATCGTGCTATTCTATCATGTGCCTTCTGCAAAAAATTTAAAACCCCGGACAGGAGGACAGACTTATCGCCCAATTGACGTGATAATCTCGCAGATTATGGAAACGGCGACGAACACCATCAAGATGGTGACAGTCAACAAGCAAGTGACAAACCGTAAGTGGCCGTCGACACCAATGACATTCAGGAAGGAAACATCCCCTCAAAATCAAGCATTGAGTTAGGTTGGTGTGACCAATACCCAAATGGGCTAACACCATCTCTTCCCGGCGACTGCGGAGACAAGCTAAGTGCTATTCCTGGAAAGTGCCTAATAACTCGCGACTTATTGCAGGACTTTGAAGAACCGGTGCAACTGTAAACGTATAACGCAAAGCAGATAATGGGCCGACGCCATCTTAGTTTCTCAAGGTTTGAAGGTTAGGGAAACCATGTTTGGCTTCGTGTGGAAGCGTGAAATAGGACTAAGAATCTATTTATGGTACGAGTAAGTGAACTGATGACGATTTCCTGTGTGAAAAACGGAAATCAGTGACTTAAGTAGAAAAAACTTACATCAAGCTGTGCTTAGTGACGAGTTGCACCACGGACAGAAAACACGGTGAGGACTCAGTCTGCGTTAGATGGATAATGTCAGTGTCATAATGATGAAAAGATGAACCAATTATGGTGTATGTGAATGAAGTAAAACCTCTCAACGCCATCTCTGCTTGTGCAAAACCTCTTCAGGGAAACGATCCTGAACTTAACAACCTCAACCCCTTTCGAACTCAGAAGTCCCACGCATATTTTAAGGAAGCTTATAAGGGTGCATGGTTAGCTGCGAGCACATGGGCGTCAGCTTCGATAGGCGTCTCGGTCTTGGCTTCATACAGGCCTGGGTTGATCCTTGTGAAGGGAATTATATATATACGGGTTTTACTCTGGTTGTTTGAGGGTTTCCTCGGTCCATTATGAGGCAAAAAACAAACGATTTGATAGTGATACCCTTCACTTAACATCTTGTGCCTTCAAAGCTTACTGGCCTCTCAACGCTCCGTTTTACTCAGTTATTACAATGTTATCCATCCAGTGTTATTATAGAGTGGGAGAGCCTTACTAGTCAGGGTTGTACCCAGGCAACAGCATTCACAGCGGCCACTGTGGAGAAAAAAATGTTCGGTAACGAGAAGTACGGTAAATCGCCTATTAAAGACCCTATGTCTGCGAAAATTAATTCGATAAAAAAAAGGGGGTGGGTCGTAAAAAAGTTATAATTCAAATGGTACTTCAGTTCAAGGCGGGTGTTTAGGCCTGACTTCATCGTGGAAAATTCTGCGTCTCTGCATTATTCAAGCACGTGATCTGGGTGAGTTCGGCCTAGCAATTACGCAATGCCTTTATTCTCATTTGTTCAGGAATTTAGTTTACTAGTTTATTTAGTTTGCTTTATGTTTGAAGCGTTTCATTTATTTTTCGTGCAGAAAAACCACGATTTAAAGGAGTAAAATATTAATTTCCTTGAATGTAGGTTTTAGTCAATTTCTAGCAGAACAATTAAGATCTAAAATGCTTTAAGGGTAGAAAGCGCGAATTAAACTAGTTACAGCCCCCCACAGTG
>JAHWFP010146966.1:14069-32680 GCA_023313725.1 Lithobius niger
AAGGTGCGGCGTTCAGCTGCGTATTCTGTACTCAGGTTATTGCTATATGAAAACTCTAGAATACTTGGAAAGGATGGTTTCTGCTATGGATAAAAAAAAATTCTTGCTGCGGCCATGAGGCTCCCTCTGCAACAATATGATCAACTTTGGACATTGTATTGGTTCCTGCCATGATTGAAGATTTCCTGGTTCGAGTCCCCACGTGCTCCTCTTTGTAAGACATTTTACTGGTTCTAACTCATCAAGAAGGGTTCAAATTGAAGCGCTTTCATTTATGCAATTTAACCTTTTTTTGTGTATTTTCATTAGGTTGCTTCAGTGAACGTAATAATTAAAAAATTAATTTTGGAATTGAACGCATGTCCGCTTTAACAGCATTTGTTAATTTAGAGTTAAATTAGCAAATCACGTCGTGACGCCTTCATTTTGCCTTTCGCTTCCAACTGCAGCATTGTTTCCCATTGAGCGAATTTTTTTTTAAAGTTAAAAAAAAACTACTACTTAACAAAAAGTGGCGAAAGAAAATCCTTGTTTAATGGAATGAAACATGATGAAAATTAACTCGAAATAGAAGCAAGCTTGTTTCTCTTAATAGAATGTATTTATTAATGGAACTTCACTAATTAATGCGTTATCTGTTTGATTACTGTTATTAAATCTTGTCTTCTTTGGCTGTCGCTCGTTAAGTTAATAATCTTTATGAATATTTTACTTTGTGTTTACAGTAGCAGTGTTTGTTCTGTGGGTTTCCGTCAATTTTTAACTAGCTGCACTTATACCCTTAATGAAAAATTATCATCTTAATGATGTAAATGATGATAATAAATGTATGAAGCTGTAAGTTGCTTTCTTAAAACAAGTACATTGCTTGTGCAAGAAACCTTTTGTTAACGTGGAAGACATGATGGGGCCTGTAGGTTATACAGAGTGATGCAAAAGTTTGGAGAAGCCTCCACTCCAAATCTACTAAGAGGAGAACCACGAAAATTTATATACATATAGTGTGGGTCGGGGAACACTTAGGGATGCTAGTTTAAATGACCTTGGAATGGTCCTTCAAGGTCATCACTATGCTAAATTTTGAACTACACCTCATAGAATAGTGGTGTAAATTGGAAAGTTGTTGGGAACCGTGAACCAATGCCAAAGCAAAAAAAAAACGGAATGGAAATCGGATCATTATGTAGGAGTTATCCTTCAGACGTGTTAGTTTTAGTAGCTTCACTGCATATGTTCAGTGTCTAACTGAGAAGGCGCCGTACCAAACGAAACTAGCGCAGCAGTACGGGATGCAGAAATAGGTTTTCTTTCCTGTACAGAAACATGTGGTGCGTTTTCCACAAAATTGGAAAGTAGTTGCCTGAAGCATGCATAAGATCTGTTACATTTTGGGGGGGGGGGGGGGGCGGAAATGGTTTCCTGTGTTGGGAGAGGAAGGACAAAACAGATGAATGGCTTTAGGCCATGTTGTTTTATTTAAAAGCAAAGGGATTATTTAAGTTGATTTGTAGTATTATCAGTCGTGTCAAGCATGTATTGGTGGAGGGGAGTGTTTGTCCAAATTAGTGTTGTATGTTGTTCACTTCCTTCGCATGCAGTAAACCTTTGTTCACATACAGTAAACCTTTCCAATCCCCCTCTCCCCCGTGTTTCTAAACGTATGCATGCTTCAGGAAACCACTTTCCAATTTGTGGAAAACGCACCACACGTTTGTGGATAGGAAACAATATCTCTTTCTGTATCCCGTGCTGCTGCGATACTTTCGGTTAGTACGGTGCCTTCTCTGCTGGACAACCTGAAGATATGCAGTGAAGCTATTACGACTAACATGTCCAAAGGATAACTCTTACCGTAATGGCCCGATTTTCATTCTATTTTTCACTTTGGCTTTAGCTTATGGTTCTCTACAATTTTCCAATTTAGACCACTATTCTACGACATGTAGTCCAAAATTTAACATCGTGATGACCTTGAAGGACCATTCTGAGGTCATTTAAACTAGCATTCCTACGTGTTCCCCGACCCATAGTATATGTATATACATTTTCGTGGTTCTCCTCTAAGTAGATTTGGAATGGCAGTACTGTAGGCTCCTCCAGACTTTTGCATCACGGCTGTACGGGTAACAGCGATCACTGTGGGGCGTCAAATTCGATAGACGTCCTGGTCCCAGGTGTACATGTCTGGCTTCTTACAGACCCGGGTTCGATCTTGGTGAAGGGAAGTGTATATGCAAGGGTGTTTCTTCGGTTGTTTCCCACCCTTTGCACGAGGGTTTCCTCCGGGTACTCCCGTTTCCTCCCTCATGCGGCAAAAACAACTGCCATAAGGTTGGTACCTCAACCACTTAACATCTGCCGATTGGGTATTTGGGTGGGTGGATGCCTCGTGCATCGTGTTTTTCTATTTCTATAGTTTTGTATTGCAGCAAGAGTGTCTTTCTTTTTTTTCGTTTCTTTTTAATCCTTTTAAGTTGCAACGCCGGTTAAAAAAAAGTAATTGAAACTGAGACGTTATAATAAATTTCTGCTTTAATGGACTTCCAATGCTAGGTTTTCTGAATGTGGTACGTGCTACATTCATAAATTCTCGGCCTACCGTTGGCCCAAAAGTAATTCGAGACAAAGAATATGGATTCTGTCTTTTCAAATCTTGCGTTATGTGAAAGATGAAGACGATGGCAGTTGCAGTGAAATTGCCAGTGATATTGGAATTTAAGAGCGTTGCGGCCCTCGCAACTGAAATTGTATTTTCAATTTCTTACAAACGAGGTTAAAGAGGGAATTATGACGAAAAGGAAGAGGAGATTGCATGAAATGAACATTGATCAGTTTTGCTTAAAGTTTGACTGAAATGACTGCAAAGCTTGTTCTACGCAATGAACAGGAACATAAAGTAGGTACAAGTATGGCATTTCCTAGAATGAGCACCCGAGTGCTTATTAATTTCATGATGTGCGTAACCCGGCGCTTTATTCACAGTCCAGCACTCATTTTTTTTTAAAGCTGGTCTATTGCATGTGCATGTAACCATAGTCTTAAGTTCAAAGCTTGTGATTTATTTGTGTAAACATTACTTCATTTCATGTGAGCTGAACCCCGCCGCTTTACCTACAATAGTTTCATTACGTGCTCTCGGAAGTTTGCAGTCGGTGTAACTGTGTTGTCTTTTTTACATTTAGAAGCTGAAAGAATCCATAATAGTTGCAACCTTCTCCTTTCTTAAAGTCTGCTGGAGTCTGATGAAAAAACGCAACCTGGCTTTTCGTACATTTTCTCGTAGAGAAGTCCTTCATTTCGGCTTCCTATTATTGCCTACACATTTTATTGACACACGGTGAAAAGCCCAGCAGCGGATTCTGCTTTGGTCCTTGTCTGACTGTCTGTATCTGTATGAGAGTTTTTGTTTTCTTTTCGCAAAACCGGTACCTTGCTCGGCTTGCACTGAAAAGTCCACACCTTTCTTGACTTACACTGAAACAGTGAAAAGACCATTTTATGCGCGACTAATACTGAAAAGACCACAACTTTCTCGACTTATACTGAAAAGGCCATACCTTGCCCGACTTACACTGAAAAGACCGCACCTTGCTCAATTCACTGAAAAGGCCACACCTGCTCGACTTACACTGCAAAGACCACACCTTGTGCTTTTATTCTGAAAAGATCACACCTTGTGTTTTTACACTGAGAATTTTCGTTTTCTGCCCGCAAAACGACCAACATGGTGACTTTCCCTGAAAAGACCATGGTGAATCGAAAGCGAAACTGTAAAACTAAATTACTTCGGAGAATCATTTTGCGGAAAGAAAAACAAAAATTCTCTAACCGAATTCCACTCGTGCTTCTATGAAATGTATAATTTGTGCGTTTTAGCACTCAACTCCTTTCCAACAAATTTTCCTCGACCTTCGGTGTTGGGGAAATTAAATCTGGGAAGGAGTTTCGTGCTAAAACACACAAATTATCGATTTCATAGAAGCACTAGGGTATTATAGCCGAAAAAAACCACACCTTGCTCGACTTACACTGACAAGATCACCTTGCTCGACTTGCAATGAAAAGACCACACCTTGCACAGTTACACTGAAAAGACCACACCTTACTCGACTTACACTGAAACGACAACACCGTTTGCTTTTACACGAAACAACCAAACCTTGCGGTTTTACACTGAGAATTTTCGTTTTCTTTTCACTAAATGAGTACCATAAGTCGGCTTACACTGAGAAAATTTTCATTTTCTTTTCACTAAATGAGGACCATGGTCGGATTACTCTGGGCAGACCCCGGTTCATCGAAACCGAAACCGACAGCGGACCTCCTCTTTCAGTAATTATACAGAACGAAGCTTTTCTCAATGAGCGCTGACAAACAACCCACAGATCTGTACAGTATACCTCACTTAGAGGATGCTGCTTTGTTTTATGCCCTTATTAGGGAAATGACGTCGGCTTCGTTAATCATCGGGTTTTTCCGGAAACACGAAGCTGCTTCTCGGTTAAGATACGTTAATTTCGCGTATCAAAAATGAGGTTAGGCCTAATACGAAATGCCAATGACGAAGCGAACGAAATTACAGGTTGGTTGATGAAATGCGATGGTGGGTGGTATCGCTACGCCAAATAACGAGTTAAACATCGTCAACCAAATATAGGTAACCATTATACACAAAACTAAACATCGTAAATCAAAATTACTTCGTATATCGAAATCGAGATCGTAAATCGAAACCGAATCCCTAACACGACATTCCTTCAGTAAATAGCTTAGGGAAAAGAAAACCAAAAATTCTCAACCGAATTCCACTCGTGCTTGTATTAAATGTATAATTTGGGTGTTTTAGCACTCAACTCCTTTCCAACAAATTTCCCTCGACCTTCGGTCTCGGGAAATTAAAACTGGAAAGGAGTTTCGTGTTAAAACACTCAAATTGTCGATTTAATACAAGCACTCGTGGTATTATAACTGAAAAGAACCCGGCTAATCGAAAGTAAAACCGACAGCGTACCTTCTGTTTCAGTAATTATACAGATCGAAGCTTTTGTCAATGGGCACTGACAAACAAACCACAGATCTATACAGTATATCTCAGTTAGAGGATGCTTTGTTTTATGTCCTTATTAGGGAAATTACGACAGCTTCGTTAATAATCGGGTTTTTACGGAAACGCGAAGCTTCTCAGCAGGATTTGGGAATAGTTACGGTAATGACGTTACTTTTGTGAATCGTCGGTTTTTTACGAAACACGAGGATGCTTCTCGGTTAGATACGTTTACTTTGGCGTATCAGCAACATAAAAAAATGAAGTTAGGCCTAATACGAAATGCCATTGCCAAAGTGAACGAAATTACAGTTTGGTTGATGAAACGCGATGGTGCTTAGTATTGCTACGCCAAATAAGAGTTAAACATCGTAAACCAAACATAAAAGGTAAACATTGTACATAAAATTAGACACCGTAAATCAAAATGTCCGTCTAAAAAAACGTTGTATGCCTGCGGCGCGTTTCATGCTGGAGCTGATGGCCATGGGTTGCCCAACTCCACGGCCGCATCATTCAGTTTGAGGCGTGGTATGCCGGTTAAACTTAGAGACGGGCAAGAAGCTTCAAACTAAGAGCTGCAAAAAAAAAAAAAATTAGCCTTGTAGGCCTGTAGGAAATTTAAGTCTAAAGTGCAAAATGTGAAAAAATTAAGGTTTGACGTGTAAAAAAAATGTGGAAAAAACTTAAGGTTTGCCATGGTAAAAAATGTGAAAATTAACAGCATTTGATATGTGAAAATGATCGGCACCCTTGCTCACATCCCCTGGTACCCTGTAATTTTTGAAATTTTGCCGATGTCTATACCTCACAGTGGTGCAGGAAAGGAGGCGTCCAAGGTGATATGTATACATGGTCGTAAGGGATGGGACGCATATTAAGATAAACAATGCCGAGTATCACAGAAAGGGCAAGTTGTGCAATGACGGCAGGGTGTGCATTGCATGCTTTGCATACCCTTGGCTACTCCACTGATTCCCACACCTCACCTCTGCAATTTCCTCTGTAATACACTTTGCAAATAATAAGCACCAGAGTGAGATAATTTAAAAAAAAAAAGCTTTCAAGTGCACAAATAAAACAAAACAACGTTTCGGAATTTTACCTATTCCGTCATCAGGTTTTAGCTAAACTTAAAACAGCAAAAACTGCCGTGTCACTCACCATCAAAAGTTGTTCAAAGGAAAAATATATACAATGAAAAAAGAAACCGCACACATACTCCCTTTCAAAAAAGGCGAATACGGGAGGCGAAGCAGTTAGTCCTATCCTCTCCCTTGGAAATCCAAGCAAGAAAGACACGGATCATGCAAATTCCAGTACCACGTCGGCTTCACGTCAAGTCTACTATACTGGGGTTGGTTTGCATATATTTTTTCTCACTTTACCAACCCCAGTAAAGTGGACTTGACGAGAAGCCGACGTGGTACTGGAATTTGCATGATCCGTGTCTTTCTTGCTTGGATTTCCAAGAGGATGGACAGGGCTGACTGTTTCGCCTCCCGCATTCGCCTTTTTTGAAAGGGAGTATGTGTGGGATGTCTTATTTTTCCTTTAAACAGCCTTTGATGCTGGGTGACACTGCAGTTTTTGCTATGCTTTTATTTTAGCCGAAACCTGATAACGGGATAAGTAAAATAACGAAACGTTGTTTTGTTTTATTTGCTCACTTAATGGTAATAGTCTTTCGTCGGCATATTTTCGAATTTAGAAATTTTACTGCCTTGTCATTAGCTTAACTCTTAAAAGCTTGCAACCTTTTGTTCCTTTGAAAAGTTTTCCTATTTGTTCTCGAAGGAAGTTTGCAGTCGGTGCGAGCTTGCGGGCTCTCTTTTACGTGTTTGCTCATCCAAAGAATACGCAAGCAATACACTCTGCCTAATTAGAGAACAATCTGACCAATCAGTGGTCAGGCTGGGGTCTCGCGTGTCTTTCCACGTACAAGGGGCTTTGCGGTCCCCACTCGCGAGTCATTCGAACTGCCGTGAAATGTTATTAAGTACGGGCCAAACAAGTACGTCGCAAGCATCTGCCGGGTCATCAGCTGTTCATAAGGAGACAAAGTCTACAGCTCGAGCTCGGGTTGTGGACACAATCTAATCAAGTTGGCGCCGACGTCTCGTTCGCGTATTCATTAGTATCGTTGGCTCGAAACACCCTCGCCTTGTTAATTCGCCTTCTCTGTTTGCAGCTACTACTTGATGTTGGCAAACTCTTGTTTGTACCCAGTAACCGGAATTCTTATAGCCATTGTCTGGAGTGCGGTGTGCTGGTTTCTTATCTGTGGCCGTCAGCAACCGTGCAAATGTCTGTTAGCGCTTGGGTTGTGTTTGTGACGAGTTTATTTCTTAATAAGAACTCCTTTTGAGAGCCATACCGCCTTAATTGGTTTGAGAAAACGGCACTCATTTTGTAAACTAAAACAAGCGGGGCAGCGACTGTCCAGTCGCAATCGGTCTTCTGTACATTTCTGCCAGCTGAAGTGCAAACCTCTATCACGCACTGCAACAGCTATTCTATTACATAATCCAACGGTAGTAACCATCACATTGTGTGCTCATTGTGCCAGGACTTGGTTTCTTTAGCAATTTCAAGTCTGCAAAGTTTGTGTATCGCATATGTATTGAAAACGCCCATTTGAAATATCAAGACCAGATGTAACAATGGTTAAACAATGCTTTACCGAATGTTGGTTTGAGTGGTATACTCAGCATTGTTTTGTTGGCATTATGCCCGCCTTTGTTGCACTTGTTGCACTTGTTGTGGTTCGAATTCGTGTTCGTGTCTGTGTAGTGTTGGGCGATATTCTCCATCAGCAACAAGAGCGAACGAAGCGTGTTTTGGGGGCTTGATTTACCTAATCAAGTTCCTATACGCTAACAAGCGAGGTCGGCATGGTATGAATCCTCCTCATCACCGAAGACCGCTTTTCCTAAATAAATTGGACTGCTCATGTGCCGACTCTGACGTCATATATTTGTGATCTCTGAAATCAACATTGCTGTCGTTGTCGAACCGACGAATCGAAGCAACTCTGGACCACCTGGACTAACATACTAGTGAATACTTATTATGAACCGTAAGTGGGACTGCTCCGAACGTAAAAATTGTATTTGAGTGTATTATACTACAATTGGCAATGTGGAATTTACGTTAGGCTCGCTAGATAGCTGCTAGAAGAAACGATCGCGGTCCTATGCACAAGGCCAGCTGAGATAGTAGCTGCTTCCTGGATCAACTCTTATCTCAGCCGGCCTTGCCTAATGTGCAGCCACGCCAATGACCCGTGCGCCGCCACGCCACGCCGCCACGCCACGCCGCCGATGATTTTCCCAATATTCTGCATGCCGTTGCCGATGAAAAATAATTTCGGCACGCCGCCGCTGCCCGCCACCGTTAATTTTTCGGCACGCCTCGCCACTACGTAGTTTTGCATTTTAATTCAAAATTTCAGTTTTAACATTTTAACGAGTTTTTCACGATCTGAGGAACCTTAAAAACAAAAAAGGTAAGAAAGATGAAAATCCTTGAAATGGCAAAACGAAACTCAAAACAAACAAATATTCTGAACTACTTACTCGTCATAGTGTGCTAGTTATTTTTCACATTCGTGCAATGAGATTGGAGGTGTTAATGTTTTAACATGTTAATCTCCTGCTACAGGCTAGCCAGCCACGATTACCAGACCTCAGTCAGTTTGCATGCATAACATTTCCATCAAAGACCCTAGCATAAGTTACATTTATTTCTAACTACAATAAAAATTCCTAACGTTGTGATTATTCTGACTACCACAGGGCCTTGTCACAAAATATGTGTAGAACAGCGGTTTTTGTGGTGGTTGTAGTTGTGTTTTTTTTTTCGTCCCGCCAAGTAACACTAGGGTGCCGGTAACAGAAACTGTATACTGTTATTTGAACCCAACAAATTTAGCATAAATAAGCCTAACTAATTGCCCTTCTTCCCGCCATACAAAAAAATCTTACATTTTTTTTTTTTGGGGGGGGAGGCGGGTTCCTCCCCCCCAACACTGCCGTCCATTGAACATCCGAGCTTTAGCTTGCAAATTTTCAACAACAATATGTGCTATCACATATGCCGTACAAAATCAAGCTCTATATAGATCACAGTTGTGTTCTTGTTCTATTGTAGGATGAATGGGCGTTATAATGGATAACAACCGAAAACCTCGGGATATTATAAAGTAATGCCCGTTGGTGCTGACGCGCCCTTCTGACATTGTTTTATAATGCCCTCGGTTTTCGGTCATTACCCTTTAAATAACTAATTTTTTTCTGACAACTTTTTGGTTTCGCAAATTCAAGTATTCAAAGTTTGGTGGATCTTTTAGACGTTACTTACTGAACAATTTTTTCTGCAACTTCAAGTCTTCGTAGCTTTGTATATCCATAGGCCTTTATAAAATAACTTTTTCCATTACTAAATGCAGTGTGAAGTGGGTTATACATACGCATAAATGTTAAAAGTCTTCTCTTTTATTTTTGAATCTGTCAGCTCACAAACTGAAGGATTTTATTTTCCAAATACAAATTAAGCTTTGCCAAATACTTACAATTATAAACTAACCAACTTTGCCAGTTTGACGGACTTAAGTATACGCATTGTGAATTGTCGTGATTCATGACCATGTATATGCTCGACCCGTTTGTATGGTAATCCTTTGGCATTCGTCTCTCTTTGCCTGAATTTAAAGTTAGGACATTGTCGACAGAAACTGGCTTCAAATCCAGACAAAGCGAAATTCCCGCAAAATACCAAACATCAAACACGCCAGGAAGACGTTCGATTCTTCACGAAAATTCGCCACAGTGTGTAGAGTGACAAAGTCAGGAATTTTATTAGTATTTTGAATGTTTTACAATGTCTTTACCCCAAACCATATAAATGTTGCTTCATATAACTCTTCTTATACAATCTGTACCAACTTTAATTCAGTCTTTTTTGGAAGCCCATTTTTCCCGAATACAGTGTGTCCTTTTTCCCATCTAAACTTTCACAGAAAATTAGCTACTAAAACTGTTTAATTAACATCATTGCGATATTTCATCATGTCTATAGGCTACACGAAATAACTTTTTGTTGCTAAAGTCGTGTATTAGTGAAACCAAGAATTTATAGGGTTAGGGAGAAGAATTTGTGTCTAAAAAGTCCCTATTGAAACGTGTTACATACATTCCTGATAGTTCCGTCCGAGTTTTCAGAGGGCGCCACACGTTCCATCTGGTAATTTTTGCTCATTTTCAGCCCAAATCTAAAGTAAAATAAATTACAACTAAGCTAAACTAGATAATAATTAAATACAAGCAAGTTTTGTTTAGTTTAATTTTAGGCTGAAACCTGAGCTATAGAAATTCCCACATAAAACTCACGGCGCCCTCTATATACTTAGACGGGAGTAATAGGAATGAATCTGAAACGTTTCAGAAAGGGTCTCAGTCACAAATTCTCTCCCCAACCCTATAAATTCTTGGTGACACTTAATTCAGAAAGATAACGGAATTTCATTGGTAACAAAGTGTGCATCCCTCTCACCACCGTGCAGTGGGGTCTTGGGGAAGTACATCATTTTTGGTGTAATTTTCGTGTAACTCAATTTTGGTTACAGGTCCCATGTGCTATTCTCTCTCATTAACCACCCAGGATCACCTTTAAATCTAATACTCTCACGCTCCTGTACATTTCTATGCACATATTTCGGAATGATGAACGACTTTGCAACACCATATTTATATGCCTCTTCATAATGTCCGTCTGAGTTGTAACACCGGCTAGTCGCAGTGTCAACAACTCTGAACCCGTGACAAGGTAGTATACATAATTATGAGTAGAGCAGGCACAACGACAAGCCTGGTGGTGGCCATTTCTAATTAGCTTTCGCAAGCAGGGGTTAGGATCGTCTAGCCATCCCATATTTCAGAGCCGACATAATAGTGCGCCTCCATTCCGACATAAACCCAACCGCCGACTGCGCGCGGCTTCCCACTGCGCGGCTCCCAATTGGTCCGCCAAGGCGTAACGCAAGCCGCAACAATGGGCAGGCAATTTCCCCCTGGTATATCACTCTTTTCCAGAACTACCGTTGTTGCAACAACAACTGCAGTGATTATTATTACAACTGGGGCACCAGACCTAGTTCGCACCAGTGGCATTAAAAGTGAAGTTTTCTTCTCGGCAAACAGCTGCTTCTCAGCGCGGTATTTTAATGCTGTGAGGAAAAGTGAACCCACCCCACTTTTTTTTGCTAAGTGACAAATGTTTTTGCAGTTTCCGTGATGTTCTTTAAGGAGGGAGAGTAGGCGTTTGCCATATAAGAGAAGTTGAATACCGATAATGGTAGACGAGACTTAGCCACCGTGTGATCTCTTAGAATTTTCACCTTACCATGGTCTCGGATTTGTTTCGAATAAGTCTCACAGACCAAATTTTTCAAATATCGATAATGGTAAACGAGACTTAGCCACTTTCGAGTTCTCTCTCGAATTTTCAACCTCATATCATGGTCTCATCTTGTGTCAAACAAGTCTCACGTAGTATAATTTCTCAAATAACGATAATGATAAACGAGACTTGGCCACCTTGAGTTCTATTTGCAACCTCATCATGGTCTCATTTGTCTCAAACAAATCGCATGGATTATAACATTATCAAACTACTAAAAATACTTCTGTTGAAGGTGTAAAATTGTCCACTTGTCGACGTAGTATATTATCTTGGTACTTTACAATGTTTGGAAGTTTTCCGGTTCGAATACAATGTGTTTTACGCTCCTCTTACTTCAATAGTTGATGCGCTCCCGCATGACGCTTTAGCACCAGAAGGCGAGATGGACAATTGTGCTAGGTAATGACAATCGGAAATTAACTAGTATCTTTTACGTGCCATAATCGAGATAAGTACGAGGCATCACAGGGCTTCTTTCTTTCCAAGAATTTTTGTTTTCTTTCCGCAAAACGAATGCCATGTTCGACTTCAACAGAAAAGACCACATCTTTCTATATACTCAGTAATTATATAATCAAAGGTATACTCGTCTCTGAATGGTTACCAACAAACATACCAGAGGTCTATACACAGGAAAGCGGTTTGCTTTCATTCATATTAGGGCAGTAATCGTGAATCATCGGACTTTTAAGGAAACATTAAGGAAACACGAAGGTGCTTCTCGTCGGGATTCGGAGCCTTGACGTTTAACTTCGTTTATGAGGGGTATAAAAATGAGGTTTAGGCCTAATTAATACGAAATACAAACGTTGACGCAAACGAACTTACTGGTACGATGACGAAATGCGATGAAGGCTGCCATCACTGTGCCAAATAGAGAAAAACATCGGAAGCATCATTCAAAACTTGTTCAATTTGACTGGATAAAAAGAGGTGAACACTTTTGTGTGTTAACCCACTCCCCACCCCAGACAAAAATTGCTTCATATCACCTTTGGGTAGAATAAGAAACTGCAGTTCTCGCCAGGTTGCTACGACGGGTGTTTATTTCATTTTTAAGTCATTTAGCGTCGTCGGCTGCATTACTATTTTTCAACTTGCATGAGAGGGTGTAAGGCTATTACACAGTTAAAAGTAGAAAAATGAAATGAACCCATATGACAAATGTGTGAGGAGAGAAAATAGTTTTTCTCTTCCTTCGACCGAACCACCCCCACTCCCCCACCCCAGTCTCCATTATTTTCATTTGTCAAGAAAACGCGTCAGTTAACTCAAGCGGTGCAAAGCGAAAATGAAAAGTTGTCGTTTATTTGTCATTACATTTGCTGTTAGATTTCACACTTGGCGTTGCACGCGATCATCCCATTTTGTTCTGCTCCAGGGCGATAAGAAGATTTCTGCCTCCTTTTTTTTTTTTTTTTCTACCCTTCTTTCTTTCAGAACGTTTGTTTACTTTCTATTTTTACGCTGCGATCTTTCTCCCGTTTATTCCACGTTGAGCCTTTTTTTTTTTAGGGTTGTTTTTGTTTTTTGTGGGATTGTTTTTGTAGGCGAATCGAAGATTGATTGCCAGAGAAGAAATTAATTTAGGTGTGGCCTATCTGAAACAATATAACGTATGAAATTTCCTGGCAGATTTTCCGCTTTTCCCCTAACTGATCTGCATTTTCCTTCTATTTCCATTATTTATTTTACATTATTAAGAAATTTCCTGGCGGATTTCCGCTCTTTCCTAAACTGAGCAACATTTTTCGTAAATCGCCATTATTTATGTTCCATTATTACCTCGATTATTACGAAACCTCCTGCCGGATTTCGCTTTTTTTATAAACTGAGCTGCATTTTCGTTCTATTTCCAGTATTTATTTTCCATTATTAAGAAATTTTCTGGCAGATTTCCACTTTTTCGTTAACTGAGCTGCATTTTCCTACTTTTTCCATTACAGTATATACCACCACGCTTTCAGAATTTTCAGTATGTCACATCTGTCTTACCAACCAGTGGCGTAAGTAGTGGAGGGTGGCGGGGGGCAAAGGGGCGATCGCCCCCTCTGTGAGATTTTGAAAGCTTATTCGGCAAATTGGCCAAGTCACTTTTTCCATAGCTGAAAAATTATTTACCGTCAGATGGCTGCATTTTCAGGTCAAAGACGCAACTTTCATCTTAGCTAATGTATACTTCTACTGTTTCTCCTTTAAATCACTAAAGTAACCAGGTAACAAATGGAGAAATACGAAAATCAATAGAGATAAACAGTAAGAATTACTAACTCCATATTTTGCTTAAAATTCTAAACATTTCTAACAAAGTATCACTGTTGAAAAAGTAAGTGTCTAGTATGAAAAACTGAAAGATTTACATTACAAAATTTTTTATGCGTATAATGCAGTCAGCAAAGTTAGTTTTATAAAAATGTTTCCTACGACACTTTACAAGGCCAGAATATGTATGAAAATAGCACAAATGAATCAGCTTCCAAGGCTCTTATTCTGTTCTCCCTCCACACCATTCGGCTAAATGCCTATTATTGTCCCCTCAGTACAAAACCCTAGTTACGCCACTGTTACCAACTGCATAAGTCGATCGTACATTTCCTATCCTCCTGCAGTATTTTTGTAACTAACAACACGTGGAATTACTGATGCCGTGTTAGTACAGTCTTGTTTCCCTTTCAAGTTGTTTTCTATCCTTCGTACGGATAGAAACTTTGCATGCATGACTCATTTTCCTGTCCGGTATGAAATTGAGCTTTCTCTTTTGTATAGGAATTTCTACTAATGGGTGTTGTTTCCCAGTTTCCCCGCAGAATTTCTTCAAGCAGCAAGAGCGGCGCTTCTTGACATCCTGGACGCAAGCTTTGATGTTTACCGTTGCTACCGTCTTGTCACTGATGCGCAATTCCGTGTTATATGATGAACTTCCGGAACGGTTTCTGCAAGATAGAGCGATCGGAATAGTTTCGGGTGACAGGATGTCGGTTGGAATATAAATAGAACTACGTACGTTTGTTTCTAGTTACGTTGGCCGGCAAAATTTAATCAAGCGATTGATAATAAAAATAAATGTCGCACATAATGAGCCAGATGTTTAGTTGAAAATTTAGTTGAAAATTAGGACTTCACATATGCTCACGACTGTCATCGTGAAATGACCAAAGTCAAGCTGTAATCAACAAAACAAAAAACGGGGTGGGGGTGGGAGGGACTGAGGGATCAGGAAAAAAAGTTAGACAAAACAGCCTAAGAAAATAAAAGCCGCCGGAAAAAGGCCGTGAAAAAAATTGAGGGGAAAATAAGCTGCGGAAAAAACTCGTTTATGAAAGTCGTTTATTGGTGTGACTTGTACCCTGTGTGGTGAAAATTTAGCCAAGGTAACTGGACTAATCTGATCTATACTAACACGACAAAAAAAAAAAAAAAGTAAAAACGGTGAAACAATGTTTTTTCGAGCTGCTTTTTTCCTTTTTTTTTCTGTTAACTGACCAGATGATACCCATGTTTGTGCACGTCATTATTGTTTTTCCTTTTTTTTTTTTTTTACAAAGTATTAATACAAATTCTCATTTGTCGTTCCTGCGGTGAATTCTTCAAAAAAAGACACAGAAAATTAATTTTGTCGCCTCCGACACGACAAAAAGTAACGGAAAAACAAGATATTAACAAACAGTGAAAATGCTAAGCGAAAAGTAATCAACGAAGTAAAAAACTTACTATAACCACGAAAAATGTTTTTTTTTTTGCTTTCTACAGCGTGTTAAAAGGACATACCTTCTCATTTTATTGGAGCATCCTGCACAAAATAGCTTTTTGCAACATTTATATACGTTATTAGAGTAGCAAAACCATTTTTGACGAAGGAAAAATAGAAAAAAGAATGCCGCTGCACTGGTTACGCGCATCTGAAGTATATTTGCAGAACTGAGCCATACGGGAAAAAAAACTATTAACTTATATTAACAACTATAAGTAACAGTAACAAATATAAGTATAATAATAAACGAAGAAACACCGTGGAGCAAACATTGTTAACTGCAAAGGATTACAAGTAAACAGCAGTAATTTCGTTCCATTGTGTTTCTTCGCGTGTTTAATAAGTAAGAGATATCCGTGAGGTCTAGCCGATTTGACGGGGATATTCGCTCGTCTGCGGGAAACGGCTTGTCCAATATCGAGGGCGTGGAGGGAAATCGCACGAGCGCTGCAAGTGCGAATGCTGAACCCATACGGTGCACAAAGAAACACTGTTTTGCGACGTTTTGGGTCTGCATGCTACCCGTTTTCAAACATGAAATGATTTTTAGCACAAGACTAACGTCAAAACCAAAAAAAAAAAAAAACTCTTTGGGTGCAACCCACCACAACAACAAGCACTCTGTTATGTAAAAGTCAAAATTAAAAAGTTTAAATTGTTAAAAAGGACCTAAGTCGGGTTAGAAACCGAGAATTGCAGAACGGAGGAAATGAGATGGAGAGAGAAGTCAGTTTATGTACCGTAGAAATGGGGAAAAATTGGTTTACCTAATTTATGCAAGACGAATGGATTCAGAAAGTTGTTTATGTTCTGGCATTATGTAATTTTGAGTCAACATCTTGTGTCAACATCTTGTATCAACATCTTGTGTCAACATGCAAATTTAATGAATTTTGAGGAATTTTGATGAAATTTGATAAATGTTGAGGATCTTAAAGTCTATCTTGCATTGTAAGGTTAGGCGGTAGCGTTCCATTCGAACACCTAATAACAGTCATTATCCAATTACCTGCAATTAACGGTAATTACCGCATTCGAGAAGCAAGGAGAATTTGGAAACATTGGCCAAGCCATCGAACGCAAAATAAAACAACAAGTTTACCATAAGAACTGACATTCCATTCTTGTGTAAAATTTTATCGATTGAGTGGCGCGAAAACAGACTATATTGGAACGTTTTGGCGCCAAAGGACAGACACTCGCAAAAGGTTGCTACAAGCGGCGGAGACGCTCTTTGCCGGCTTGTGGGACAAATTCGTTTGTTCGATGTCTCGTAAAAATTCATGTTGGTAATATCGTTGAAGGAGAAGAAGTAAATTCGATTATTTTTTGCAATCGAGAGTCGACCATTGAATTTATAGCACTTTTAAAGTATATACTACTTTGCACCGAAAGGGTAATATGATAAACTAAAACAGTACTACCAAGAACAATTTTTCCTGAACCATTCTGGAGAAACTTTACGGAAAAATACGGAAAAACTGCTATGCAAATCATATGTTCAACAACCTCCCTCACAACCTTCCATAGGTCCTTTCCTGACCTGCGTGGTGCCGCACGAAAACGTTCTTTTCTATTCTATTATTGTTTTCTACTGCATATCGATGTTTATTTACCTGCAAATATAAACTGTAGCTAACAACAATAATTTATAAGGTTAGGGAGGAACATTTGTAACTTTAAAAAGTTCCGATTGAAACTTGTTACATTCATTCCTATTAGTTCCGTCCGAGCTTTGAGAGGGCGTTGGGCGCCACGCGTTTCATCTGGTAATTTTTGCTCACTTTTCAGCCCAAATCTAAAGTAAACTAAATTACAACTAAGATAAACTAAATATTAATTTAATGCAAGCTAGTGTCGTTTAGTTTAGTTTAATTTTAGGCTGAAAACTGAGTAGAAATTCCCACATAAAACTCATGGTGCCCTCTATAAACTTAGACGGGACTATATAAGTTTATAGAAACTTTGCATTGGTAAATTTCGCATTGGTAAATTCAAGTGGCCCTGGCCGTGCCAAGGAGGGCTGGGCACCGTTTTATTAACCAATGGGAAATCGGGCCGGTATTTCGAGAGCCGGCCCGGCTCAGGCACGGCCAAAACCACTTTATTAACCAACGCGAAATCAAATTAGGGTCGGAGCCGGCCAGCGCCGCTTAAATCAGAATGGAATATGAATGGTGCTGCAGTGTAGTGGCAGAAAGTGTAACGTGTCAAGTACCACAAACCGACACGCGGCGGTGCTGTAAATCGTACTCAGCGAGCCGTGAAATTAACAAACGTGAAAGCGGTCCGGCCGGACCAGTACTGGTCCCGATCGGCACTGGCCGGCCCGCCCCAGTCAGGCCTGGCCGCTTGAATTTACCAATGCGAAATCGGTATAATAAGAATGAATCTAAGACGTTTCAGGAGGGGGTCTCGGTCACAAATTCTCCTCTCCAGCCCTTTTCTCCCTATACTTGTAGACTGGTGTCGTGTCGTGATCCTTCTCCGTTCGTTCTATCATCTTCTACGCTGGCTTCTGAATTGTGTTCAAAAAAATTAACCACTTCACGTCACACAAAAAAAAGTTGTAAAGTTTACCGAGTATTCTATTAGCTTGGGCGCAAGTTTTTCACCTTTTGATCGTGAATCGTCTCGACGGAGGCGTAAAAGCGCGAGAGTTATCCTTCTCTGTCGAAGCTCGCTTCCGAATTGCATTAAAAGCCAACGCCGTGACCGCAAATCCTGTTTACAGTATTGGTACGTGCTTGTGTTTGTAATACCTTTTTGGTGCAGAGGAGGCACTTGCTATTTTTGCCGTGCGATTACGGGACGTTGGTATTAGAACGAAAGGTGGCGACGAGACCTGGTCATTGGATGATGTTAAAGAAGAAGTATACACTCACTGTAATGACGTCAAGAGTTGAGCGTGTTGTTGAGCATCTGGAAGAGTGACGTAACTATCAGCAATTCGGGATGGGGGGGGGGAGATGTTGAGGTATTGCTTATGCTTTTAGTAACTTAAAGTCACAGTGGTTAGAACATATCGTCACAGAAGGGGTTACTAGCGTAAATAATGCTCATCGCTTGGCAAGGACCGCAGAAGCATAGACAACATGGCGCTGGTAATAGTAGCTTAAGCCGTCACATAGTGGATTTCAAAGATGCCAGCAACACTGCGCTGTTGCAAACTACCAAAACTATTTGTTGTATTTTTACAAACTGCGTATGACAATGTTGGCTAACGCTTTCCCTCGGTCTCCTCAGTATTGTTTGCCGGCCGTTTTTAAGCTGCTTAATCACAACGTATGATGGCTTATTGGGACACACAACAACTTTTTTCTACACACAAAACTTTTATGAAACCGGAACAAG
>JAHWFP010146967.1:0-24293 GCA_023313725.1 Lithobius niger
GTATTGGGATGTAATTCTTTATAAAGATATGTGAATAAACAATTTATATTAAGCATTTCTGATTATAATTCATTAAGGTATTAGATAGAAGAATCTACTATGCACTGGTGGGAGACCTAAATATTGTCCAATCGTAATTACATTTTACAAGCATACTGGTAGTACTTTTTTCAACGTTTTACTGCTAGCCTGGTATAAATATGCAAACAAAAGCGAGATATGAACCGAAAACACCTGAAAACTCGCTGTTTTTCACTAAAATACACTATTCCCATTGTAGATCTTCCAGGCGGGAGACCTAAATGTTGTCCAATTGTAATTAAATTTTACGGGCTAGCTGGTACTACTATTTTTCAACGTTTTAGCGCTAGCCCGACATAAATATTCAAAACTAGAGCGAAATATGGATTGAAAACGGATTTTTTTTTTCTCTAAAATCCACTATGCCTTTTAAAGATGGCACTGGCAGGAGACCTAAATATTGTTTGATTGCAATGAAACTTTTTAGGATTACTAGTCGGACTATTTGGCCAAGTTTTAGCACTAGCCTAGTACGAAAATTTACAAAAAGCAAAAATCACTATTTTCGGCCCACCCTAATGCAAGTACACTTCATTGAATACAACCCTAAGACAACAGCAGTGGTCACGCTCGTGCAACTAACATTTTCTGAACGGCCTAAATTATTTAAGCACTTCGCAAACATTGATAAACTCATAAAACAGCCTACCCAAGAATAAACTTAGCACCCAAAAAGCATCAGAACAAAACAGAGATAGAAAAAACATCAGACTGGAAAAAAGTTAATCTTGCTGTTTGGTTGAGAAGGGAAATATTTTAGTTTTCACCGAATAACTTGTTAGCAATTTGAGCTAGTCTTAAAATTTACGCTATTGAAAAGCCCATTAAAAGCCGGATAATATTGTATATTGGAATGTAAAGGAAACATGAAAACAAGCCAAACAGCGAAAATCGTACACTAGAAATAACTAGTACATTAAGCCATTTTTATGCGCTTACGTTTCGTCAGAGCGGCATGACCCTGATTTGAACTGGCAACCTAATTCGTCCCCAGATCATTGACGTAGTGCCTTATCGCTATGGCCGCTCCTCCCGTGACATAAAGATGACTCACTGAAACTGAATAAGGGTCACAGCAATGATCAGGGCTCTATTCGACTGAGAATGCTTGCAGCCATAGGCAGTGACGGTACGCAATCTGTACTACGTTATTTCTAGTGTATGATTTTCGCTGTTTTGGCTTTTCTTTTTTGCTTTATGTAATTTAAAGCGATTTGTGTATATTTATTTATATTGGAGTGTCCATGACGGTCAAAATTTTTCGAAAATGGGAATTTTAACAGGTGAGTTAACATTCAGATAAAAGATTTCCGGTCAGTTCAATTAAACCATGCGCATGTGCCTGCAAACCTAACAATTAACTTTACATGACCATGTAGTTACCCCAGCATTGTTGCCCTATTTTCAGAATAACAAAATAAATCGGCCACTTGCTTGTTACGACACCAACTCAATCAATAAACCACCATTTATTCAAATCAGGTGATCGTAACACCCTCGTATGGGCCTTTAAGGTGTATGTACGACCCCTGTTAGAATATGCTAGTCAGGTATGGTCCCCACATCTTTGTAGGGATATTGATTTGGTCGAGTCAGTACAACGTAGATTTACCAAAACACTTAAAGGTCTTTATGACATTCCGTACTACGACAGGCTTAAAGTTCTTAAATTAGACTCCCTTGAACTTCGCAGACTTAGGGCAGATATGCACCTTACCTATGAGCTGCTAAGGGGCAAAAGTGGGATAAACTTTGAGCACTTTTTCGAACTACGGGCTTCTGATCGCACAAGGGGACACCCCTTAAGTTGGTTCCTGGCAGGGTTCACAAAAGTTGTAGAAAATTCTTTTTTGCCAACCGTGTAGTGTCATGCTGGAACGCCCTGCCCGAGGCTGTCGTCATGGCCAACTCCCTTCCAACTTTTAAACACCGACTCCGGACCTGCGATCTCTCTTCCTTTCTTGTTCGTCGGGAATTTTGTATATTGTGATGTATTGTTTCTGTATATTGTGTTTAATTTCTTTTTAAGACATGGCTCCAGTGGCTGCACATTGTTTACTTATTTTGTATTTATTTAGGGCCATTGTCAGTGACACTTGTGTCCCTTTGGTTCCTTTTTCCATTTGGAAATAAATTGTTTATTATTATTATTTAACATGCATTTGTCAACTGTCATCCGTGGTCCAATGGATAACATTGACGCTTCATGTGCCAAGGGACCCTGAATAGAATCCAACCGACAGCTTTCCCTTCTTAGAGAAAATTTAATTCACTAAATAAATACATAAAGATGATGACTGACTGAACCCAAAACTTATTTAGCTATTGAAAGTAATTCTAGCCGCCAATGACATCATTCATGTAAACCCCAAAATGGTGGCACTTTCTGTTCTCTGCGGGCGGTGTGACGTCACTGAAGTAAATCAAATTCTCTTGCAGGAAAGTCACGTGACCCAACTGCTTTCAATACCAAAGCTCTGACTTCGGAGCTGATTCTCTACCCTGCTTACAAGGTTAAAAAGTTTGACATTTAACTTGGATACTTTTAACCGTGATACATTTCAAGTGCAACAAAATGTTAACTACTTAAATCATCACAAATTAATAATTTATGATTTTATTTCTCATTAGGTTATCCCATGATGCTACCACCTTATCCAGGTAAGTGATCAGGTAGTCATGTTTAGAATTTATTGTTCAGTATCACTGTGAGTAATTAATTCATTTCTGTATTGTAGTTAGCACTAAGCTAGTTTATGAAGACCTTATTGAAACCTGAAGTTTAAATTATATTATCTAAGAGAGATATTTTGTCCATTTTCTGTGCGAAATGTCATTGTGTCATCAATGTTTCGAGAAGTATTTAGGTAAATAACATAAATGAACTTTTGGGTTTATTGTTTAGTGTTTTTCATTCTGAGTCAACAATGTTTAGACTCTGTAGTTTACATCAAACTGACTTGCTTCTGGATCGCCGAAATACGATATAAAGAATTACAATTATTGTTCCAAATATAGTTTCAATACAATATAGCTTGCTTGTACTGAAAGCAGACATAGTCTACTAGAAACAAGGCCAGCTGTGCTAGACATAATTTATCATTGCGAAACAAGCCTTCAGTTAAGCACAGGCGTATAAAGCATTAAACTAGAGCCAATGTTGGCCATACTGGAAACACTTCAGCCAATGCTAGAACCAATGCTGCTTGTGTTACTTTTTTTGTCTTATTGTTTTGACATTTCTTTGCTGTAGTTATAAGTTATAAGTTGTTATAAGTTTTGCAAAAATCATTACTTACTTTTGTGATGTGGCAGCCAATGTTCCACAAGCGAGCAATAGCTGTTGTGGGGTATGGGTACATAATGTTTGCCTAGCTCAATAAACCCATTCACTCAATTACAATCAAAAGAGAAATTAGCCTTAAAGTAGGTTGAAGCCTCATGATTGAATTATCCTTAGGAAATAAGTGTGTTTAATAACTGAAACAAAGCCATGTGCATACCCACATATTTTTATCATGTTAATGCATTCTCAACATTGATATTAGAAAACAGTGGAACCCGAATTCACGAGGTATGAACTGCATGCTTGAAAAAGTCACATTGTTTCTTTTGCTAGTTAGGTCGCACTGGCTATTCCAGAGCAAGTGATGGGACAGGCCACTTTTTACGATCCACATATTAAATCCGTGAGATTGCAAAATTAGTAGTAAACCTTTGTAGAAATAAGGTTAGTGTGTGAGCCTACTTACACAGTGGTAGCATTGTTTATTGAACTGATATAACTGAGATGAATAATTTTTCTCCTTGCACCAATAGCCAGATCCCTTTAGGGGTAAGAACTGATGAGTATTAGAAAGAATTATATAGAAGTCATTTACACCCAAAAAATTACTATTTTAAATAAGGTGTTATTGGAGGCTGCAACTATTTAAGTCCGAAAAGCAAGGGCAGTATTAAACAATGTCACAAGGGTCTTCTACCTCCTATAGGCATTTAACAATATAATAATGGTTATACTGTTTTGTTGAATGTCACGTTCGTCCATCATGTCTGTTTGTCTGTCATGTCATGTCTGTAGGGCGTTGGATGACCTCTGACCAGTAACAAGCACGGTTTCAATTAAATTGCAATGATTTGTTAGTATTTCCGGGCAAAGGATACAGTTTGAAAAATTTCTGATATTTATCCATTTTAAAATTTGCAGACTAGACAAATAAACGCAACCATTTTTTAATTTGTCACTTGTAGTCAAAAAATGGGGAGAAACACAAAGACAAAAATCAGAGATACGTTTATGTTTTTAAAAAATTCGAGTTTGAATGAAACTAAGTACCGGTTTTATAATATTTGTTAAATGATGCTAGTTTAAAATATTGATTTTGAGATTTACAGTGTTTATAACATAAACACTAACTTACTATGATCTCTGGTATTCTAGGCATACCGTAAACATCAGAATCATGCAGGAAACTTTAATGGCCATTTTAGGGAACGAGGACACTTAGTGCAATGGAGGTCTATGTATACTTCTACAATGCTAGATGAACCATAAACTTCAGAATCATCCAGGATAATAAAGTCGCTACTTTTAGGAAAAATAATAGGTTGAGGTAATAGTTATACAGAAGTGTGCAAGTCAAACTATTTTTCGGCAGTAGCAGCGAAAGTTTATTTATTTCCGATCAACGGATTTTAAGACGAGTTCGCCTTAAAACGATGAGTGTACCATAAAAATACGTGTGCAATAAATACAGGTATGCACTATTTCGCCCGTGTAACAACTAAAAATTTAAGCAGTGATGTACTTTTGGCAATTTAGGCTCCAAACCCCTATAAATCTGCGTTTACAGTTGTTGTGAGTGGCAGTATCTGGAAAGTCCTTCATTGGTTTGAGGCAAGTGCAGTTCATGGGTGGGGATGCTGTTGGAGTTGCAGATTTAAAATCAAATACC
Organism: Lithobius niger; assembly: GCA_023313725.1. Taxonomy (NCBI): domain Eukaryota; kingdom Metazoa; phylum Arthropoda; class Chilopoda; order Lithobiomorpha; family Lithobiidae; genus Lithobius; species Lithobius niger. The sequence continues at coordinate 5,037 of JAHWFP010146967.1, forward strand.
ACCCGTTTAGCAATTAAATTAAATCACACTACGCAAAGATACGAAAAAGATTGGTTTACTACGTTAACAAATCCTGGCAAGGTGTTCGCTGTTAGTGTGGATAAACTCGAGTAGTTTTGGGTAGGAGTTAGTGCCTTGCATAAGCCTAACTTACATTCAAAACATTGCGTTTTCACTTGAGGACGTAAGCAAACAAAAATATTAAAATGATTTAAACAAGAACACTCGTGAAAAATGTAGTACTGGTTCAAAGCACCACAAGCAGCGGGAAAGTTAATGGGTACTAAGTAAAAATTCTTAAAATATGAGAAACAAGAAACCCCATGTAAAGTGTGGTACTAACAAAACTTAAAAGCGATGTGTCGTTCTTGGTGTTCGGCTCTGGCATTGTTTATATTGTACAGCTTCCGAAGATGGGGAGCCCCTGTTAGCAACATAAGAGTTGCAGCAAGAAATATCCTAAAAAGTAGCGAGATGACGCGGAATGAGCGAGCGACTCCGCTAGTAACCATTAAAAACTTACGGTCGGTTTGTCGGTTGGTTGGTTGGTCGGTTTGTTTGTTTATAAATATACGTCTTCTCTTCCGGAAGTAGGAAGGCTAGAAATGTGAGAAAGGTCTCGAAAGACAGGAAATTACTCCGGATAGCAATCCGAATAGCTGTCATTCAAGAATGAGGCAACTGCAGCTCACTCATGGGACGACTGTGGGGAGTTGTATTGTGGGTATTTCAAATTCAAACTGACAATTTGGCCGTAAATTTGAATGAAATTACGTAGTGGTACGAAAAGATTAAATGATAAATGCAAATTAGGCCTACTAAAACAAACTAAATTGATAACAGAAAAGGGTGTTAGAAATATTTCTACGTTTGCATTTGCAAAACATCGACATTTGATCAATATGCCATTAGCTGGTGATCTACTCAACAGACTAGCATAATTATGGAAAACACGCATAATATCGGGGTATGATTTCGTGCTGTGTGTATGCTGACTTCAGATTTGGAAGGCTAAAAATGTGTGAAAGAAAGGAATAAAAATATTTCCACGTTTGCATTTGTAAAACATGGACATTCGTTCAATAGTGTGCTATTAGCTGGTGCTCTACTCAGCAATTGCTCTACTCCAGTCTAATTGTGGTAAACACGAATATTTTCTAGGTACGATTTCGCCTTGCCCAAATTTTTATAATAGTCAAAAATTATAGGCGACATGTGGTTGCTGTTTCAAAACATCACACGTAGCGGGTAAGGAGATGGCTTTTCAGTAAAAATTCTTAGAATTTGTGAAACAAGGAAACCCGTGTAAAGTCTGCAACATTTATTTGAATAAAAAAATAATCTATACCAAGAGCGGCACAAAGGAGTATGCATGATAAAATTACCAAGCATGTTTAGTTCAAACATGCAGCAACTCGTGTGCTACAGCGTTGGAACGGCCTTGCAGCGGGGATGGCTAAGGCTTCTTCAAGCCAAGAGCGACTGGGAAAGAAATCGCGTGTCTCGCCTACCTGGCTCATTGTCAGTTTAGGTGAAAGCCAGAAAGGGGATGGCTTCTTCAAGCCAAGGTCGACTGGGTACAAATCGCATGCCTCGCCTCCTGGCTCAAATTGCGTAGCGGAAAAGGACTGGCTTCTTCAAGCCAAGGCCGACTGGCCTACAAATCGCGTGTCTCGTCTCCTGGCTCAAGGCCAGTTCATGTATGTGCCAGAAGAAAATGCCTTTATCGAGGCTATGGCAAAATAAGATAGGCGATGTTGAATTAAGTGGCCTGGAACCAGGAAACGCAACCAACATCCTCACTCTTAGACTACCTTGTGACAAGGGATTGCGTACAAAGGTAAGTTACAACTTGGACACTTCTTATACACTGCATTAAGTACACAACGGGAATCGGGTTGGACGTGGATGGTTCGATTGTTGCGCCACGTAGCACACGTAGTCCAGTACTGTGTGAGTGGTATTATGGCTGACAATTTGACCAAGAGGCGCATGTATCTATTAGGTGGACAAACCGTTGGAGTATGTATGGTTACCATATCGTTTGTTTACGAATTGAAACCTTAAGAAAAACTCGTACTACATTATGATTATTTCTTAATTGTTTTAGATGTGGAATGTCTGTCAGCAGCGTAAGAGTTTTAACATGAGCGCTCCTCGAGCGTATTCTTCAAGCCAATGCCAACTGGGATTGAAATCGCATGTCTAATTCCTGGCTCATTGGCAGTTTAGCCGCATGGCAGAAGGGGGATGGTTTTCTAAACGGCGAATCCGTTTTTTTGTTTAGTTAATTTGTTTATAAACTGAAGCTTTGCGAAAAACGCGCACTGCACTCTGATCATTTGCTTGGTCGTTTTAGGTGTGGAATGTCTTGGAGCAGTATAAATAAGAGTTGCAGAATGAAAGCTCCTCGAGCGCAGCGAGACGACGCGGAATGAGCGAGCGAAGCGAGCGTCTCCGCTAGTAACCATTAAAAACTTACGGTCGGTGGTCGGTCGGTTTGTTTGTTTATATATACGTCTTCTCCTCCGGAAGTAGGAAGGCTAGAAATGTGAGAAATGTCTCGAAAAACAGGAAATTACTCCGGATATCGTTTAGGCGTATTTTCGTAGTTTTAAGTAATAGTTTTCCCTTCGAAAAAACGAAAAAACACATTTGGGCCATTGTTGAAACGAATTTTTCGAAGTTGATTGTTAGTTTCGAAATATCACATATTCCTGCTGAGAGAATGGTCCACAATTGTTGTGCCACGTAGGCGGGGCGTGGTTCAGCATTGTTGTCGGTGGGATTATGGCCTGCAATCCGAATAGCTGTCATTCAAGAATGAGGCACGTGCAGCTCACTCATGGGACAACTGTTGGGAGTTGTATTTTTGGTATTTCAAATTCAAATTGCCAATTTGGCCTTAAATTTAAACGAAATTACGTAAAGGTACGAAATGATTAAATGGTAAATGCAAATATAGGACTATTTAAACAAACTATATTGATAACAGAAAGGGTCTTAGAAATATTTCTACGTTTGTATTTGTAAAACATCGACATTCGATCAATATGCCATTAGCTTGTGCTCTACTCGACAGTCTAGCGTAATTGTGGTAAACACGCATACCGGGTATGATTTTGTACTGCTTGTAGGCTGACTTGCATTAAAACCTCTCGAAACGGTTGGTTAACTCTGTCAACAAACCTTTGTGTTAATCTTTGTTCAATGACGCATTATTATCTTTTGATGTTTTACAACTATTTCGCCATTGGGGATGGGGAGACATAAATTAATGCACAAAAACGCTAAAGCACACAAAGCAGGACGTAAAGTAAACATTCCCAAAATAAGTGAAACAAGAAAACATATGTATGGATGGTTGTATAAGAATTTAGAGGGGTTTGGTCGTACTAACACGAACTATAGGTGACTTGCGATTCCTGGTGTTCAGCTCTGGTGTTGCTTCTACATCTTACGCGGCACAATTTATTTGAATAAAAAAATCTGTTCACGACAGGGATCAGGTTACAAAATTAGTAGAAAGACTAACTATGATATAAACGGAAAAAATGAAAGAGTAGGCACAAGTTATAGTTTGTTTATCAACTGAAACATTACGAAAAACGCGCAGTACACTGTTCATGATCGTATTTTTGTGTGAAATTTTCCGTCAGCAGCCTAAATATTGAAACAAGAAATGTCCTCGAGCTCAGCGATACGCGAAGTAATGAGCGGCTTATATCTACATAGGTATGTATCTTTTCTCCTCTGGAAGTAGGAGGCTAAAAATGTGAGAAGGATGTCGAAAGACAGGAAATTAATCCGTTCGCAGTTTAGGCGTATTTTTAAAAAAACGAAAAGGGTCCTAAATGCCCCAAATTAACGAAAAAGAGCCTTTTTCAACAATCAGGCAACAATCAGCAACAATACCGCAACAATACGTGACGTCATCGAGTGTTGACAGATTTTTTCGTGAAAGCTTCGAACATTTCAGGAACGTGCGGCCACAATGTATTGGGGGGTACAGTTGTTGTGAGTGGCAATATCTGAATAGTCCTTCATTGGTATGAGGCACGTGCAGTTCACGGATGGGGAGGCTGTTGAAGTTGGATAATTAAAATCCAATACCACCCGTTTAGCAATTAAATTAAATTACACTACGCAAAGATAAGAAAAAGATTGGTTTACTACGTTAACAAATCCTGGCAAGGTGTTCGCTGTTAGTGTGGCTAAACTCGAGCAGTTTTGGGTACGAGTTAGTGCCTTGCGTAAGCCTAACTTACATTCAAAACATTGCGTTTTCACTTGAGGTCGTAAGCAAACAATAAATCTTAAAATGATTTAAACAAGAAAACTCATGAAAAATGTAGTACTGGTTCAAAGCACCACAAGCAGCGAGAAAGTTAATGGGTACTAAGTAAAAATTCTTAAAATATGAGAAACAAGAAACCCCATGTAAAGTGTGGTACTAACAAAACTTAAAAGCGATATGTCGTTCTTGGTGTTCGGCTCTGGCATTGTTTATATTGTACAGCTTCCGAAGATGGGGAGCCCCTGTTAGCAACATGAGAGTTGCAGCAAGAAATATCCTCGAGCGTAGCGAGACGACGCGGAATGAGCGAGCGAAGCGCGCGACTCCGCTAGTAAATAATGAAATTATGTTCTTGCATTATAGGATACGTATAATGGTTCCGACAGACACGTTAGATAAAAAGTATTGAATTGTGCGTTTATATATAAAAAAATAAGCGATGAAATGGTCCTCAGAAATGCAACACGTTCTTTCTTTTTTATTGTTCTCACTTTTCAGCTTAGGTGAGGGTTTTAAATGAAACTGAAAAATGAACTTTTTACATGTAATGCATTGAAACGCTTTAAATATACTTGTTCTTTTCAATTTAGTTTATCCTTGGATGCCCGTCGCACAAGGATGTCAACCCCCATCGTGTAAGTGTGTCCTATTTTATGTGCAATTTTGTGTTTAGTTTAAACAGAAGTGTTATAGCAAAAATAGAAACTAGCTTACATAAGCAAATTCATGGTCGATATTACTTTTAATCTTTTGCTTATTGGGAAACACATCCACTAAATGAAAAGTGTAACATAAATGTAAACTGGAAATGCCATAAGCAAAAATCTTATCCTAGAAATAAAGTACAGTAACAAACTCAGTAGTCGAGTGACCATAATGCTAATGGTGATAGGAATAATGTGATAAAGGACTGGTTCAACATTTTAAATCCAGGTCACTTCAGTCGAATGAACTGAAATGACCTGGATTTAAAATGGTGAACCAGCCAGTCACCTCAAGTGCATAAAGGTGATTGACTGTACTAAGTTATTTCTTGTATATAATTATTCGCTGATGGCCTCTTTCCAATTTACCTTTGAACTGTACTACGTCATTTTTGTATATCATTATTCGCTGATGGCCTCTTTCCAATTTACCTTTGAACTGTACTACGTCATTTCTTGTATATCATTATTCGCTGATGGCCTATTTCCAATTTACCCTTAAGCGGTACTACGTCATATCTTGTATATCATTATTTGCTGATGGCCTCTCAAGAAATTTACCCTCAGCAGCTATACAACGTCATTTCTTGAAAATCATTATTCGCTGATGGCCTATTTCCAATTACCTTTGCAGTGTACCCTTACTTCCTAATTGCTACCTAATAGGAAGAAAAGGTACGCATATATTTTTTTAATTTTGGCAAATGGTTCCCAGTTAATCACTGTAGTGCCAGGGACATACACCTAGGAGAATGTACAAAACATACTTAACATGGAACCTCAGGACGAAACATCCAAAGCCCACCAGACTAGTGATGTGCTTGGTTGCACAGACAAGAAGCTGCGAGATTGACTCACGTAACAAAAAAGTCATTTGCGTTTACAAAAGACCAATTTTGGAGTTCGTGTGGGTGCTGGAGAGATAAAAATAGTAAAAAAAACAAAGTTCTAACGTTGTAGGTCTTTTTAAATGAGTACAAGTGCCAGGGACGTTCGTCTATGCAAACGTACAAAATGTTTGGACGAATGGGGGGGGGGATTGAGGCTTAATGGCGCATCGACAACTTGGTCATTAGCGCCAACCTCAGTCACAGTGCAGTGGTCCGGGTTGACACTGCACCACACATTACAGAGATGTTATTCAAACCCTTCATCTAAATCTTGTCATACATCTGTACCTCCTGCAAAAATTCAAAAACACCGGACAGGAGGACAGACTTATCGCCCAACTGACGCGCAATGTCATGCGGAAGATGGAAACGACGACGAACACCATCAAGATGGCAACAATCAACAAGGAAGTGCCGGACCGTAAGTGACCGCCGACACCAATAACATTCAGAAGGGTCAACCCCCCGCAAAACGAAACAGTGAGTAGGTCGGGTGTGACCAATGCGCAAACGGGCCAACACAACCTCCTCACGGCGACTGCGGCGACACGCCGAGTGCCACTCCTCGACAGTGCCTTTAATGACCCGTAATTTATTACCGTCCTGTCCATCCCACAAGGTTTGCCAAAAAGCGTGTAACCTCAGACGCAGAGTTGGAAAGGCGTCTGAGGGAACAAGGCTGAGATCCCTACCGAGAGGGCCAGAAAGGGCCCCTTTCGCAGCAGAATCAGCTTGCTCATTGCCTGCTATCCTAACATGGCCCGGGATCCAGCAGAAAAGCACGGTTTTCCGCTGGCCAGGCAAGCGGGAAAGCAAAGCTTGGACACGTTGTGTCAAGGGGTTCCGAGGATTGTAATTCGCCAAGGACTCCAGGGGCTCCAGGAGCTACTCTATTTATACACTTAGTGCAAATGAGCCTTTAAAAAGAACCCTCCGTAATTGCCTTAATCCTGGCAATTAAGGGGTTAAAAATAACGATAAACATAGTACTAACGATACAGCACTCCTTTGGTCGTTTAATATTTTTCGAAAATTTTAAGTGTGCATCTTTTGCATGTAACTTGACAACTAAGTTAATAATGATTCTGACCAGATAAATACAGTTTCTGAGCTAACTGCAATAGGACAGTTCAAAAACTCTTTTCTTCAGTTCGATTCCTCAATGAACTTTGCAATTGCCGGTGTAATATAGAGAACATCGTAAATTATTACAAGATGATTTAGGAAGACGTCAAAGGCTCAATTCCCCGCTCAGGCAGTCTGACATTTAAGTCGAAAAGGCAACGTAAATAAGTTAGCATCCGTATTTATTTAACATGGCCCGAGACCCAATGACCATGTTGTTCTTATTACATTATTCGCCACTCGCACGATGCCACGTTGCATTAATGGAAGTGCAGTCCAAACGTTTCTACAATCATGGACCGTGGTATAGAGATGCGTTTACTGGTATTGAAAAGGCAGTTATGCTCAAAATACAACGTTGTGGTACACTGGTCTCCTGCTGGCTAGGTGAAGATACCATAGTGCCAAACTTGACTCAGAAAATCCGATCAGACAAAAAGGCCCCTATGAAACTTGGTAAGTTACCATGGAATCCATAGCCATATGGATTCCTAAGACCTCCATATGGCGAAGTGGTATCACAAGCTTTCTCAAAATCAAAGAATACAACTACTACTGTGTTCGCTTTAAGGTCCATCCTGCCTGGAATGCCCCTTAATGCTTGAAATGATCAACGACTCCGAATTAGGCTTTTTACGCACATTGCTTAGTGGCAAATGAGATGACTGGCTGAGTTTTGGCGGAAGTAGTCACATGACCAGTCCGCCAGCGAGAGTGTGGCGCTCGTGTCGTTAGGAGGGCGGATCGTGTTGGGACGAGTGGCTGACTGGGCCATCCCAACACTACGCGTTGCCTCTTAGTGAAAGCATCTCGGATTTCAGATTTCATTGACAACAAGTGATCCGTGGTAGAGTGGTATAGGTCGATTGGTAGTGGTATAGGTAGTGAGTGCCATCTGGAGCTGAAGCACAATCTTTTGTCTTATTTAATGACGCCTCAAACCCGATAAAATATAATGGGTCATTGTAATCTCAGAGTTAATACAACGAAAGTCTAACACCAGTTCTTCTGCTTGGTCTTTGATTTGCAAGAAATAACTGGACAGTTTTCACCAATAGAGACCATAGCAAAATGTTTAGCAAGCAGTTTTGAAGTCATCAGCCATTGATGAATTACATTAGGATATCTGCCAAATCGTTGCCCAGCCATCCTGCATGGGAGTTGTCGTCTTGACGTAAGAAACAAACTTCTTCCATAAGATCCTTTTGCCCTGGCAGATGATTGACGTGACTAGCCTTTCCTAATTAATATGGAACCGTATTGATGTATTGATGTGACCGGGAATGTCCGTATTTTTACACACATTGTACCCACGTCAATTGTTGGTGTTTATAAATACGTAGTGTGTGCTTTCCAGTCCTTTATAGCTCGTCGACATTCCTCATTCAACAATAGCTAGAATGGTTGATGGCTGTGGAACTTGCTCCGCTACTACGAAGCAGGCTTTAAACAAAAGAATCTCGTCTGACAAATCTAACGTCAAAAATAACGATCAAACAAATTTACTCCTCTAGCACAAGATAAAGACCGTGCATACCCCTGACCTTCAGAACACGTGAATTTTATTTCATGAAAAACAATATAAAGTAAGTTTATATCTTGAAACTCTCTGCATTCTCACATAGAATCTTCATGTACGCAACCACACTATGCCGGAAGACTAAGCATTAAAAGAATATATCTCCAAAATCCCATCCTCACTTATCACCTGCACTAGCAGACTAACAGCCTTCTTAGCTGCTGTAGCAATAACGTCTATTATGCATTTGGTTCCTGATTCCAAATAGTTGTATTCATCAACTGATTCCAATAAACTGCAGATTCAGCTATGACTGGCCAATCAGCTATGTCAAAAATTAATACTAAAGGCCGAACTTCAACCCTATTGTTTTGTCTGTGAGAGAAAGGACAATTGGGAGGTCCATGAAAACTCTTACAGCTGGTGAGCAGAATGACAGATCCACAGCTGACCAGTTACCAGTTGCTACATTAAAATGAGTTTTTTTGTTTGGTGTTTAAAGGGCAGACACCACCACCTCAACCCAGCCATGACTCAAACCTTCCTTCCTGGCGTTTCTGACGATTCGTCTCCCAACAGAGTTTGGTGGCTATTGAAATCTAAGAATACAAAGGGAAGGAAAGCTGAGCTTTCAAGTTTTGCTAGGTCTTTAACTCTGAATACGTCATCCGGTGGAATGTAAATGGAGCAATACCAGAAAAGCAACACCAGAATGATCTACTATAAACTGCCTCATTTTACGTTGAGCCCCTGGTTTAATACAAGTAGTTTGCAAGCAACAGCAAACTGGCTGACACCGATTTAAAAGCAGCATGAACTCTTTAGCATGAGTCCTAAAGCTCTGACAATTCCACTGTAGGATTATAGGCATTGATGAAAATATTATTCTGGATGGAAACATTCAGGAAAACTAGCTGATCTCACGTTGGATCGCTGGCTTAAAACACGTATCTTGCAAGCAACAGCCAAGTGGTGGACACCTATTTAAACGCATCTAGAACGCATGTAGACACTTATGGAAATGTTAGTCTGAACTATTTGTAGACACTCATGAAAATCTTCTAGACGACTTTGCTGCTTCTTTGCTCTGGCTGCAGTTTCGAGGTTTATCTTCTTTGGAGAAAGGACTTTTAGGAATCTCACATCCGAGGCCTCAATTGCAAATGAGCAGAAGGACTTCAAGCTGACTCTAGAAGCAAGACACTCATTTAACGCTTGTATGACGCCTTGCATAACTTTCTTGATGCGAGAGATTATCACCTAGTTCGACTTCATCAGTCAAAGTCTAGTACCAAGGATGATGTCTTGTGCTGAGAGAGAATTACAGACACAAAAGGAGTTTTATTTGGACCCTTTTAATGACCCCTGATACCAAGGGTTGGTGGACAAACACCGAAGAGTGATATACAAAAGAGCTGAGTAAGACATGAGCACAGGCATTTCGGTGCATTCTCACGAATACACCGAATTGAATTGAATGGACTCCACCCTGAAATTTTTGATGAATTGCTATTCTGCCTCAAGCGAAATTAACGGCAGCGTGTTCTCGCATCACGTGGCTAATCCTGCCGATATTTAAAGCCAAGTAAACGACAGCTACGCCGGGCAACTCCGTTTGGATTATCACTGTATTTATATTTTTTCATCAACCTTTCAGGTTAGTTAACCTCGCATTATCATTATTGTTTGCTATACTTTGACCAACCGATTGCCCCAGGTTGCAGTGTTTTTCTTTTTTGTTTTGTTTTGGGTTTGTGTGTGTAATACTAAAATCATGGATAAATGGTCCTGTGGCAAGTAAGTACTTCATTCCTATTCTGATAACTAGCAGTGTACTGGATGTACAAGGTGGTACCACTCAATAACGTGTTACGGCTTAGACCAAACCTTGTATAATATTTACTCTACTAACGTAGATTTAGAGTGGTACTGTCCATCTTGTAAATGCTCGATAGCCTCAAATAGTGATACCATGTTCTATTATGAGTCAACTACAGCAAATGAAATCTACTCTTCTTAAGATTAGTGCAGATCAAGCTGCCACAACGCAATGCTCAGCTTACATTCTAAGCAAATTGATGCTATTAACGAGAAAATTACTAGTTTACCCACCCAAGAAATGTATAACGAAATAGATAAAAAGCTTGCTAATGTGCAGGGAAGCAGCAGCACCCCTACCCCAAATCAAATGTCTGAGTGTGTTCGTGGAATTGCCGAACGTAATCAGCGGCTGAATAATGTTATTTTTTTAATGTCAAGGATGACCGTGCCCGTGACCAAGCTGCTGCAGAAGTGTACTATATTTTTGTTTCTTGGGTATCGTTGAACCTGAATCTGCAATAATGTGTCATCGGTATGGGTGATTATACTCGGGAGCGTGATTGCCCGCTTAAAGCATACCTCCCCAACGCTGATTAAAAAGGCAATTGTTACGTTTTAGCAACAAGTTAAAAGAGTCAAGCAGTATGCTTATATTTTTATGCAACATGATTTAACCAAATTACAACAAGCTGAAAATAAGGTTTTACGCCAAGAAATCGCAACACTACGAGCCAAAGGGGAAAACGTAGCCATTAGAAATGACAAGATTGTAACACTTAATCATGATAATCCCTCGCATGCATCCGCTCCCCTCCTGCCTCTTCTCGTCCCCTCACAGCATCAGCTGCCTCCACTGTGTTAATCCCGACCCCTACCACTTCCACTTCCACTCAACCTGCCTCTATTACTGACCCTTCCCATGCCAAAAATGTGCCTGCCTAACATAATTTTTTAAGTCAAAACAAGCCAAAACCACTCATGCGGCAGAGAACAAAACCTTAATTTTGTACACAAATGCGGACTTCCTTGTCAATAAATATGACGAAACAAAATCTATTCTGGCTATGCATCAACCTGATATTTTTGCCGTTACTGAAACGCGGTTTTCATCAAAAACTCTTTTCCCTACTTTTCCTGGTTACATCATTGCGGCAAGAAATGACAAACTGCGCCACTATATCGGTGGGACAGCTATATTTGCGAAGAATGCATTAATCACTGCGATTGTGCCAACTGATCCTTCTTTTGAAAGTGCGTCATGTATTCAGTTTAAAACTGATCAGGTAACTTATACAGTTTGTGTTGTACATCGGTCCCCAAATTCTATACCCGCAAATAATGTTAAATTAATGAAACTGGTATAAAATTTACCTAAAAATAATTTATTGCTTAAGGGCGATTTCAATTATCAAAACACAGATTGAATTAACGCTTGATTTAAATTTAACCCAAATGGTACAGAAGCCGACTAGGGACAACTCTAAACGTGACCTTGTATTAGCCCAGAATCCGGAAATTATTCAATCGATTGATCACATCGGAAAACTTGCTAAAAGCGATCAGGACGTTTTGCTAATTACTACGTGTATTAACAATACTGACGCTGTTATAAAATTACACGCTATAACTTTTCTGAGCGCAACTTTGAACCATCTTTGGAGCATACTGGTACTGTGGCAAAAATGTGGAATAATTTTACCAAACAACTTGAACTCTTTTTTATCAACTGTAGTTATTCATTGTTGCCCTGTGGTCACAAACAACCTAAATGGCTTGCTCGTGTTACCCTCAAACTAAAAAAAAAAAACACGTAAAAGATTATGGGCAAAATTCCGTTCAACTCGCAAACACTCTTATTACACTGAGTATGAAATCTTAAACAGGGAAATAAGGCCCAAAATTAGGCAGGAAAAAGCCCAGTTTGATAAAAACCTTGCAGATTCTTCTAAAACAAATGCTAAAGATTTTTACCCCAGTACGTAAAAAGTGCACAAAAAAAACAGTGTTTCAATCAAACCCCTGAAAAATTCTAATAATCAGACCTTTTGCGAGCCAAGGGAAATGGCTGATTTGCTGAACGAGACCTTTAGGAGGATTTTGCAGCCACATTCCCCCCCCCCCCCAACTGGGTCGTTACCTTTTGTCAAACACCTTCCTTTTGCATTCCCTCTTTAAACTTTACTGTCGAGAATTTAACTAGTGCTTTTGCCAGGTTAGCACCAAGCAAATCTCCCGGACATAATAATATTTCTACCGATTTCTTAATTAAATATCAACAGAATTTAATACCCATTCTCGTTAGCATTTTTAACATGGGCTTCGTTCTACTTGGTTGGTCGCACGCATTTGTTACGGAAATATTTAAAAAAAAAAGGCTCGTCATGATCCTAAAAATTACAGACCTATTAGTCTTACATCCCACTTATGTAAATTGTTTGAATCCACCCTGTATAATGCTGTTTTTGCATTTATTGAACACTATAACTTTCTGACTCCCGCACAACACGGCTTTCGGCCAGGCTACTCAACAACCACGAATCTCTTATCTTTTTATGGTAATTTTTATCAGCCCCTTGACGAAAATATTCCTGTGGATATTTTTTCCTGGTTATCGTTAAAACTTTTGACCAGGTGCCACATAGACTTTTAATACATAAATTAAAAACATGTGGAATTCAAGGACTCATTTTACGGTGGTTACAGAATTGGTTAAGGAACCATACACAAACAGTAGTTATTGAAGGATGCCATTCCCAAACCATCCTGGTCTCCAGTGGTGCTGTCCAGGGATCCGTCCTTGGGCTCCTTCTATTTTTGTTATACTTTAATGATTTTGGACTGGATGTTAATGACGTTTTGGCTAAATTTGCAGACGACTCCAAACTCGGGATGGCACTATAATCACCTGACGCCAAACTCTCATTTCAATTAGACATTGATCTTCTTTACCACTGGCGTAAAAAATTGCATCTTGCTGTACACCCCCATAAATCTGCAGTACTTCACCTCGGCACCCATAACCCTCACAATCAATATTTTTGGGGGGCTACATTACTTAACTCAACAAACAATGTAACTGACTTAGGAATTTCTGTAGATAACAACCCAAATTTTGCATCCCACATAACTGCTGTTGTAGCCAGAGCCAACTCTACCTCTTTCTTAATCAATCACAGTATCACCTCCTGGCAACCGGAAGTTTATTTTAAATTCTACCTCACGCTTGTCCATCCCATTCTAGAGTACGCAATTGAATTTTGGTGCCCATATCTTATTAAAGATCTGCATGCCTTAGAAAATATCCAGAGACACTTTAGTAAAAAAGTACACGGTTTATCGAATTACTCTTATGAGCAGCGCCTTTTGTTTTTAAAAGTTCCTTCCATATGCTGGCATTACTCATGCGGTAGCATCATTTTTCTATACAAAATTTTACGTCATAATTATGGTGGGTTTGAACTTAAAGATAAATTTCAAACACAGACTTTTGGAATAACACGTACAACATCCTTACAAATTAAAATTCCATCACTTGCGACGTGAGTAGGCGCGTCATACTCTTTTCTTTCGTGTGCTTACTACTTGGAATGCTCTCCCTGCATCAGTGGTTTTGGCTCCCTCTGTCAATAGTTTCAAGAATGAGTTAGATGCCTACATGAAACACACATCCCCAGATTTAACTGCTCTTTATTTTTAATAGTCTATTTTTTTTTACTCTTTAAAGCTAATTTAAACTATATTAGGCTGCAGTGGTATTATGTGTGTTTATATTTTCTTGACTTTTTTTGAATTGAAATTTTGGTATTGAGTAATGTACAGTCAGCGGCATTTCCAATGTTACATTCGCTGCCCGATGCTTCTCTGCTTGGCCAAGCTTCCCTGTTCGACAGGTTGTTCTATGTCAACGAAGTAGGAGGGGAGAGCTGCAGTGTGGAGTGTTGAGTGTTAGTATAATATTTACGTTTGTTGTTTCCCGGGCCCAGCGCAAAGTTTTAAACTGAGGTCTCTTTCTCCAGGCCCATAAACTGATTATTGGGGTGCCCTGAAAAGACCTTTATAATCTAAAGAATTTTTGTTACTAGTGATAATATGGAGGCTTTCCTCTTTTTTAACCATCACTCAACAGGAGCAAGAACCCCTTCCAGGTAGGGCCCGGGTTAATTTTCCCTTTTGTCCTCCCCCCTTCCCTCCACCTTACAACCAGTGGTGTAGAGATAAACGAAGGGAGGAATGGCTAGCAAACGAAGGGTCAGAGGGGGAGCAGTAAGCTTCCAACAATCCGTAAGATATTTTTAGATTTTCAACTCCTTCATAAAGTGTTGAGCATGAATTTAAGTTGCTCTTTGGTTCCATTTTACTGATTGTTAGTTTTCCTGAGTAACAGTTTTGCTACATGCAGTCAAACGTATTCTGTAGGTCCGATTTCTGTGTGCCCCCTTTGCTCCTCCTTTATTACTCCCAGTTGTGCAGTGGTATATCAAATTAGCGTTGGACTTGGGCTATGGTTAGCCAGCGAAAAGTTAGAAGAGGATGGCACAACCACCAAACAATTTTCCCTAAAATATTTATTTTTATTTTTAACTTCTACATAGTGCGTTGAACATGTAGCTGACGGATGTTATCACCCATTTCGCTAGTCAAAAAGTAATAAGCTTACAGGGTGCTTAGTTCAGTTTTGCTACTTGAAGAGTCAAATCTATTTCCATTGGGAACAAAGGGAAAACTGTGAGTAGTTCGTATAACAGTAGATACTGCGGCGATTCTGAAAACATAAATAAATAAGAAAAAACTGCATTAGCCTGCTCCTGTCCACGGTGACGATGCTACTGGGGGGGGGGGGGGAAGAGTCAAGAGTGGGCACTGCATCGTAACATTGTTCCGTGCTCACCCAGCTTACCGATACTCCAAACTTACAACTAAAAATACAAATGCAATTTGTTTGTATTAAGACAGTTGTTTATATTAATAAAAATGAAAATTTGACAGGATCGAATATTAAACTTTAATACGCGGCTGATAAAAAGAAAGTTGGTAGTTAGGCATAGTATTGGACGGGTGGTAGTCTACGGCAATCGTATTGCTACTAATACAGTGGCCCACCCAAGTCGAAATGGTACCAGACATTGCACCCTGCTCCCCTCCCAGCCAGTTTATTAAGGCGTCACTAATTCCTTAAGAGAATTGGTACCAGAGCGCTGCTATTTTCCGTGCCTGCAGGATGAAATCACTGCTTACTACAGCTCTGCAGCTCTGGAGACTTAAAACAGCTTTGGTAACTGGCTGTGCACATGTATATTTGCCCAGCCACACCCCCCACCCAGTGCATTGCCACCGTTGACAGGAGCAGGCTCATGCGGTTTTTCCCATTTTTTTTATGTTTTCAGAATCGCCACAGCACCTACTATTATACGAACTACTCACAGTTCTCCATTTGTTCTAATTGGAAATAAATTTGACTTCATGTAGCAAAACTGTTACTCGGGGAAAGCAACGGTCAGTAAAACTGAACCAAAAAGCACCTGTGAGAAACACCTGTAAACTTACTACCCAACTTAAATTAGTATAAGGCAAACGTGGGCAGGCAGGGTAGAAGACAAAATCCACCACCTTCATGCTCAACACTTTATGAAGAAGTTAAAAATCTAAAAATATCTTACGGATTGTTGTTTGGAAGCTCACTGCTCCCCCTCTGACCTTTCGTTTGTTAACGATACCTCCAAAATTATTTCGGTTATTTCTAAGGCGGAACGGGAGGGGGGCAAAGGGGAAAAATTAACTCGGGCCCCACCTGGCAGGAGGGTATCGCTGCTACTCAGTGATGGTTTAAAAAAGAGAAAAACCTCCATATTATCACTAGTATACAAAAAATTCGCTAGATATAAAGGTCTTTTCAGGGCACCCCAATAATGAGTTTATAGGTATGGGGAAAGATATCCCAGTTTAAAACTTTACGCTGGGCCCGGGGAACAACAAACGTAAATAATATGCCAACACTCAACACTCCGCACTGCAGCCCTCCCCTCCCGCTTCGTTGACATAGAACAACCTATCGAGCAGGGAAGCTTGGCCAAGCAGGGAAGCGTCGGGCAGTGAATGTAACATTGGAAATGCCTCTGACTGTACATAGGTACATATAAGCTTATAAGAGTATATATAAAATATTGGTGTTGCAGATGAATTTATTTTTGATTAACTTTATTTGTCAATAAGTGCTTGTTAGTTGAAATTGATAAAATGTATAACTATATATATATATATACATAGTTATACATTTTATCAATTTCAACTAACAATTTGAAATAACAATGTATATATTTTCGCTTTACATATTTATTAATTAGTATTAAAAAACGCTTAAGCGTATATAATACGGATGTAAACCTTAAAAACATAACGCCGTAAAGGAAAAGATATTAGAAAAAGACATGTAAGCCATCAGCGTCGCACTAATACGTGTAAAAGAATCTCCAGCTTGCACAGAAAAGAATACTGTAATCACCTTAAAATAACTGTTATAAGACAGCCTTTTTAATACTCAATTTTAAGAGCTATAAAAATTGAAAATCGGTTCTTTGGTTCGTTCTCTAGGTGAGGGCAAAATTTCCCCAAGAAGAAGAACAACAATAATTGTAGTCACATTAAAATACCGTTCAAAAGGCCATAGGATTTCTTCATACCTATGTTTTAAGCTGTAAAACTTGAGCATCGGTTCATTGGTTCGATTTTCAGGTGCAGCGTAGCTGTTACGGGCCAGAATTTGGGCTAATTATGAACATCAAGCTTAAAGGTATGAAAATTAGTACACAAATCAATTCGTAGCTAATAAATCGAGCTAGCTATGGAATCTCTCGAGATGCCCCCTAAGGTCCCTTCCTGTCCCCCTACCACACTCACCGGACGTACTACTATGAATTTTGGTACTATGAATTTTGGTACGCCAATCATTTCTACTAGTAGAAATCGAAGCAGCCATGGATCCCCACAAATTACCACCAGCATTCCCAGCATCCCTTGTCCCTCCTTTGCACCTCATGAAACATCGATAACCAATGAGGGGGGCACAGGAGGGATCTGGGGGCCCTTTGTGGGGTATTTCATGGGGATTCCATGGCTTGTTCAATTTCTACTGCTAAGAATGACTTGTGTACCAATTTTCAAGCTTTTAGAATAATTTGCAAAAGTCAGTGAGGGGAAACAGGGGGTCACTGGAGCCCCTTTGGGGGTATTTCATGGGGTTCCATGGCTGATTCGATTTATGCTGCTAAAAATGACTTGTACACCAAATTTCATGTTTTTTAACTTGATCTGGAAGAATTTGTTGCCCAAGCCTCTGGGAGTAGGCACGGGCGGTGAGGCGCTGAAGGTATTTGGGGGTATTTCATGGAGGTCCATGGCTGGTTTGATTTTTAATGGTAAGAAGACTTGTGTACCAAATTTCGTGTTTTAGCTTGATTTGCTGAAATTTGTTTCTCCACTTAAGGACTTCTGCCCAGTGCTCTACAATAATTATTGCTTTACCGACGAGAATACGGCAGTCATATCTAAATCGTGTTCAAAGGGCCCTGGTCGGTGTTATACCTACATGTTAAGCTATACAAATCCCCCCTGTGGGCTGGGGGTAGAATAAGCCCACCGTACCCCTGCGTGTCGTAGGAGGCGACTAAAAGGGAACCCAAGATCACGGTTTGCTAGTGTGCCAAGGGTCTGCGTGGCGGAGGGTTTTTAGTCCGTCTTGAACACTAGCAACCTCAACACTACGGTTTGCGAGTGCGCCTACGGTGTGTATGGCGGGCAGGTTTAACACCCGTCGCAAGCACTAGTCCGAAAGAGGTGAAGGGACATCCAGACAAACCGGGCCCGGGGTGGCTGCTTAGAGGATGTTTGGCGGTTTGAATCCCCTTTTGGGTTTGATTCCGATTTGCCCATTCTGGCCACTGGGCTTTTCATCCTCATCCCCCAGCATGTTGGCCGTGTGCTGCAACCTAGTAATCCGTGGAGGCGGAGATCCTGGCTTTCGGGCTTTGGCTCCTTATTCCGGAGGACGGGTGGCCTGGGCGAGCCGGCCTAAGGTCAATCGGCTATGACTTTTCGGGTCCTGTCGTTGTGGGGAGGCGGCTTGTGCTGTATCCATCTGCATCACGGACCCGAACTGTTTGGGTTATCGAGGGAGGTGGTGTGTACGGCTTCCTTGGTGGCCTCGCCTCTCGGCATGCTTTGGCTGCCACCTCACCGAGATAGACGGCGGTGTTAGCTTCCTGGTGCAGGGCCCTGGATATGCGGCTTCCGGCCCTGCATCACCCGAGTGCCGCGTGGGGTTTTTCTTTTCTGGGGGGCGCACCGCCGCGACTTCTTTTTGCTCTCCATGGCACCTTCTTCTCCCCCCTCCCCTGCAAAAATTTCTTCCCCCCAAAATTCTTCCCCTCCTCGCCGCACTAGCAAGCGTCAGAGGAGGGAACCTGAGATGGTTGGGCCTGGTGCCCAGTTACCAGACATTGGTAAGAGTCGGGACCAAGTCCCGAAGTTCTTGGTAGTGACAGGCGAGGGCCGAGATGTTACACAACTCGGTCCGTTCGCTGTCCACAAAGCACTCAAAGGGATCTGTGGTTCCGATCCGAAGAGTGTCTCTCGGCTCCGTGCTGGGGGATACCTTGTTGAGGTTGCGGATGGGGCTCAGGCAAAGAGGCTTTTGAAGGCGGGTGCACTGGGGTTATGCCCGGTGCGTGTGGAGCCGCATCGTACCTTAAACAGCAGCAAGGGGGTCGTGACGTGCTTTGATTTGAGGGGTCTCAGCGATGATATCATCCTGGACGAACTCAAGTCACAAGGCGTTACGGCTGTGAAGCGTTTGACGCGGAAAGGTGAGAATGGTGCCCAGCCAACTGACACCTTTTTCCTGACCTT